>SSNQ01033951.1:52396-63578 GCA_006942095.1 Nothobranchius kuhntae
AGGAAGTTTTCCACCACCCAGCAGAAGTACGGCGTAGGGGATCGCGAGCTGCTGGCCATAAAGTGGGCATTGGAGGAATGGAGGCAGTGGCTTCTGGGCACCACACAGCCGTTCACCATCTGGACGGACCACCAGAACCTGACTCACATCAGATCAGCCAAGCAGCTCAATCCTCGCCAGGCCCGCTGGGCCCTCTTCTTTGAGCCCTATGAATTCCATCTCGCCTACCGCCCAGGGACAAAGAACCAGAAGGCGGACGCCCTTTCCCGCCAGTTCACACATCCAACGCCCACATCCGAGCCGGCACCTATCCTCCCCAAGCACCGTTTCTTGGCCCACCTGAGGTGGCCACTGGAGGAGGCTATCCAAAACGCCCTCCGAGACGATCCCGCGCCTCCAGAGACCCCCGCGGGTCGGCTCTACGTCGCCACGGCCTGTCGCAGCGAGGCATTGTCCTGGGCCCACTCATCACGCCTGTCTGGCCACGCGGGCTTCTCACGGACCCTTAGGTTCCTCAAACGAGCTCTCTGGTGGCCACATATGGAGAGAGATGTAAAGGACTATACAAGTGCCTGTGACGTCTGCGCCCGCTCCAAGACATCCAACCAGGCCTCGGTTGGTACCCTCAGACCTTTTCCGGTACCCAGCCGCCCCTGGTCCCATGTGGGGTTGGACTTCGTCACAGGGCTCCCACCAGTCAACGACCTTAATACCATCATGACGGTCACTGACCGGTTTTCTAAGGCTATTCACTTCATCGCCCTTCCGGGCTTCCCCTCGGCCCGACGCACAGCTGAGTTGTTCCTGGAGAATGTGGTGCGTCTCCATGGATTTCCTGTCGACGTGGTCTCGGACCGTGGTCCCCAGTTCACGGCCCGGTTCTGGAGGGCTTTTTGTCATCTGTTGGGAGCATCAGTCAGCTTATCTTCGGGCTATCACCCACAGACCAACGGCCAAACGGAGCGGGCAAACCAACAACTGGGTCGGTACCTCCGCTGCTTTGTCTCGGCCCAACCCTCGCAGTGGCCTAAGTACCTCCTCTGGGCTGAGTTATCCCACAATCTCCACACCTCCTCGGCCACTCAGATGTCCCCGTTCGAAGTCTGCTATGGCTACCAGCCCCCGGTCTTTGCCCACCAGGAACCCGAAGTTGCGGTGCCGGCCGCTCAATCCCTGGTGAGGCGCTGCAGGAGCGCCTGGATAAAGGCGCGGGCCTCCATAACCCGAGCTAACGCCCGTTACTCTCACCAACACCTCCGCCGACACCGTCCTGGTCCCTCATATGCTCCAGGGGATAAGGTCTGGGTGTCCACGGCAGACCTCCGTGTCCGTACCGGGTCCAGGAAGCTCGCTCCCCGTTCCTTGGGCCTTACCCCGTGCAAAGGGTCATCAACCCGGTCACGTAACGGCTGCGGCTGCCTGCGAGTCTCCGCATCCATCCCACCTTCCATATCTCCCGGCTCAAGCGCTACGTGGAATCCTCCCTCCTTCCGCCTCCGGCTCCGGCGCCTCCGCTTGCCCGCTTCCTCGACGGTGAGCCCATCTACACCGTCCGGCGCATCCTGGACGCTCGCCGCAGGGGACGGGGCTGGCAGTATCTGGTCGATTGGGCGGACTATGGCCCTGAGGAACGCTCCTGGGAGCCGGCTCGCTCCATCTTGGACCCTGCCCTTGTCTCTGACTTCTGGGACCGCCGAGGTCGCCCTGGGACTTCTGGAGCCGTCCCTGGACCGGGGGTCCTGTCAGAACCCAAGCCCCCAGACCGGCCTTTCCCAGCTAACCGGCCTCCATCTTGGACCACATTTCCCAGCATGCTCCTCGAGGGAACTCCCGGCATTCTCCCAGTCACACCCAAGCCTATATATGGAAGACGCCGCACCGGCTCTTCACTCAGTCATCGTTTCATTGAAACCCCTGATCAGAGTTCTCTACCGAATAATCCTGATATCAGACATCTTTACCAAGCTCAACTCCCGTACCCAGTCGACCATCGTGACACCTGGAACACATATATGAAGGATTGGACTTCATCCCATTTAATCAAATAGTCTCCCAATTTGGAATGGATAAGAATAGCTTTTTAGAATATCACCAAATTAAATCTGTAGTCAAACAAAAATTTAAGCTCAATAAAATAGAATTACAAAATCCACCAAGGGTATATGACTTTTATAATCTCAAACCCCCCATACTACTGTCTAAAGTATATAAGACACTGTCCAAAATAGACGATAAAATTGCAGTCCCTACTGAAAAATGGGAGGTGGATCTATCAGTTAGCTTTGACCAGGACTTCTGGTCCCAAACTTGTTTTAAAACTTTTAAAATGATCAGACACCCCAATTTACAATTAATTCAGTACAAAATTCTACACAGAGTACACTATACAGATCATCGGATGTTCAAGATGGGGTTTGTGTCGTCTGACACCTGTACACACTGCACAAACAAGATTCCTGACAATTACATTCATGCACTGTGGTCCTGCCCACCTGTCCAGGAATTTTGGGGTAGAGTATGTGAGGATCTGTCAAAATGCTTGAAATGTCATATCCCAACTTCTCCCTCTCTTTGTTTACTGGGAAACCTGGACAATGTCCCGATTGAAACATCTTTGGTTCACGTGGTTCTGACTGCCATATGCATCGCTAAGAACACTATCCTCTTGAATTGGAAAATAGAGAAACTGTCTGCATTAACCAGTATAGACATCTTTTGTTAGATCATATTGCACTTGATTTAGCCTCTACTTCCACTTCAAATCAATCTCTCTGGGCTCCTTTGATCGGTTCCATCATATAGCGATGATGGGGGACTATTGATATTGTCCTGCGGGATGATGTGGGTGGGGGATGGAGGGTCTGAGTTTGGAGTATCCGGATGTTCCCTGGAGGTGGGTTCACTGGGGGTGTCTGGGACTGGGGGGCCGTTGCCCCCCTCTGGAGGTGCTTGGGTTGCCTCGGGGGGTGGACTGCTGGCGGTCGTGAGTGGGGCCCCTTGGAGGTCTTGGCAGCGGCCATGGGTCACTGCCTGGCGGCTGCATTGCCCCTGGGCGGGTCTGGGTGGGGGCCTGGGGGCCCGGGATGTGGGGGGTGGCCGGCCCCATGTGGTGTGGGGATCTTGGCGCTGCCTTGGGGGTCGGGTCTTGACATGTATGCTGCCGGGAAGAAGGCAGGAACATGCAGCAGTGCCTGGCCGGGGTTCAGGGGCCTCATGTAGACCTTGGCTCCTCTGCTGTTCCATCACAGGGGAGGGGGAGGTCCAGGAGGGGGAGGACCCAACCTTATCTGGATGTCCTATGTCTTATATATTCTGGAAGTTGCGCAAATGCAGGGATGGGCGTAGATTTTCTGCTAGGGTGGGGCTGGGTTGGTGCCCTCGGACTCCGTGGGGCTCTGTAATGCTGCTGCTTTGGGCCCTGGCAGGATGGGCTGGGGTCTCCATGCCCTTGGTGGCAATATGACAACAGAGGTGCCTATTGGGGCCAGTGGGGGAGTTGGCTCCCTGGAGGGCTAAGCCCAACCATCCGTTCCTCCCCATCCCCGCATATTTCTCTCCTCCTGCTCCCTCACATCATCACACAAACATACACATAGGACCTTGGGGGGTAGACAAGTCAGGGAGTGCGGGTATGGACCCCATTTCCGCATTCCTGTGGCAACCTGCCCCCCAATTTTATTTTGCACCTTATACAATTCCACCGACGACATTCCACGCAAACACACACTTAGGGCCTTGGGAGTGAGCACGTTCAACGGCATTTGGTAGGGGGATTTCTCAGCCTCCTCCCAAGTGCTGGTGCCCACTTCCAATTTTAAACTGCACTTAGACACCGAGGGCTGTGGGTGCAAGTGGGGTGGTGCGGTGGCATCCGCTGGCATAGGCCAGACAATGCCTGCACTGCCCGCTCACCACAGCCATGGAATACACCTCATCAACACACAACACTATAATGGAGCAGGCGGAGGGAGACTAGGGGTCTTAGCACACCTCTGTTGTTGCTTGGCTTCCTGGGGCTGGAGACTAGGAGGGAGATCTGGCCGTCTGGTTGGGGTCTGGGGTGGTGGGTTGCTGTACTCGGCGTTGGGCGAGGGAGCCTGCTCATCAGCACCCCAGCAGAAAGGGTCAAACTCTGGTAACCGGTGATGGTTGTACCCAGTGTGCAGCAGTACTGGGACCAGAGTGAATAGGGTGTGTATGGGGAGCATGAGTGGGAGTCCGGCGTGCATTTTTGTAAGTCTTTGGTTGTATGTGTATGTGTGAGCATGAGGGAGGGAGTGTGTGACTGTGTTTGTGTATGACTGTATATGTCAGGTGGGGTCTTTGACTCCTCCCCTCTCCTGGGACCTCCTTTGATGATATAGATCTTCGTCTCCCCCTGCCACACCTGGTGTGGGGTGTGGTGCCTTGGTCTGCCTGAGTTTTCGTGGCTCCCATGTTAGGGGGTTTAAGATCTTTGGCGCCTGCCTGGTCAATCCCGGTGGCTGCCTGGTGGGGTCTGGGTCCCTGGGCTCTGCTGGGTCCCCGGCGGGGGTGGTGGGCCCTGGGTCCCGGGTCGCTGGGTCCTGGGCTCGGCCGGCTAGGGGGTGGGAGGCAGCGGGCGGGCCTGTGGGCTTGCCGTTGATATCTCCCGGGACTCTGCCGGCTGCTGGTTGTGGCCCCCCAGGGCGAACCTCTGCGCCTCTCAAGGGGGGCAGGGGGCCTTTCTGGTTGCAGTCCCCTTGGGGTTCCTGTGTTCTGGGGCAGCGCCTGGATCTCTGGGACTTGGAGCTCCCCCCGTCTCCTACACATCTTTGGGGGCAGATCTGTGGTCCCTCACACTCTCTATTGGACACTCCTATAGAGAAACCTTACATAAACAAGCGCGCGTACACACACAGGTGCTCACATGGTGCTCTCAAAAGTATGGCCTTGGGCACGTTCAACACTTGTCTCAAGGCTGTCGTTGCCACTAAATGCACTATGATTTATTATTGTGTGATTGTTCAGTTAAACAATGTTGATTTTATATTTCATCATCACGTTGACGCAGTGATAGCTTGCTCCTGATGTATTGTTGTGTGTCCCATTTTTTCTGCTCTTCTCTTTCTGCAGGTCTAGAAGCAGACTCTTGTTCATTATTGTTTATTTTTGTGGACCCCCACCCCCCACCCCACCCCCTCTTCCCACCATTTGTCTTTTCCTTTCTCTTTCACCTCTGTTTCCGTGTCTGGTCGGAATTACAAAGCATTCAAAAACAATAACAATAAAGTTTTAAGTATCAGGCGTGACATTAAAAGCAGACGCTTTGATGCTCCACCTGAGAATAAATCTGTAAGGCTTGTTACCAGCATTCAGACATCAATTCTGCTTGCTTCACAGCCAGACAGGACACGGTTAAAAAAATAAATAAATAAATAAAAAAAAAAAAGAAAACCGGGAATTCAATTCAATTTTATTTCTAAAGCGCCAAATCAGGACCAGAGTCGTCTCAATGACCTTCACACAGTAAACAATACAGGTCGGGCCATTAAGCCAATCACTAAAATGTTTCCCATATAAGGAACCCAGCAGGTTGCATCGAGTCACTGACTAGTGTCAGAGTCTTTACAGCAATCCTCATACTAAGCAAGCATGCAGCGACAGTGGAGAGGAAAACTCCCTTTTGACAGGAAGAAATGTGCAGAGGATCCTGGCTCACACACACACACACACACACACACACACACACACACACACACACACACACACACACACACACACACACACACACACACATTGATGAAAAAAGCTGCAGAAGCAGCTTCTATCTTCATTAGCTGCAGAGGTCTAAGTCAGCGTGAAGGGGAGAACGATGAGATCTCTCTGTGTGTGTGTGTGTGTGTGTGTGTGTGTGAGTGTGTGTGTGTCTGTCTGAAAGCACCTCTCTGTGCTGCTGCCTGCAGAGTTTCTATTCCTCTGCTGTCATCTGCATCTCTTTCTGTCGGAATCCTCTAAGAGGCTTTCATGCCAATCATTCCCTCTCCATCTAAGCTTCTGCTTGTCAAGCTCTTCTCTTCACATCTGGAAAGCAAAAATATCTAGACTCATGTGGTGGAACTTCTTCCAGTGTTAGTGGCAACATTCAAAGCTAGGACCGTGTCATTTTGTGAGGACACAGAGGTGACTCAAAAAAAAAAAAAAGAGTCCAACAGCACCTCCACTGATTTAGTACAAGTGAGACATGGCAGATGTCCACCTACACGTCAACCATGCTGTGGACACAACCCAAAACACCTCTCAGAAGCTTAACTTTAGCCAGCTGCAGCTGGTTGGTATAATGAGGCCCAACGACAGAAAACAGGGTTGCTGCTATTCACTCTGAGTTTGAGTTTCACATTTTGCTAAAATTCTGGTGGGAACTCTTTTAGAGAGGTTCCTAGCAGCTAAAAAAAAGGGAAACAGATGAATATCTGGAAACTTTATAGAGTTCAGCACACTATACATTACTGGTCTACAAAAGTCTTCACCTGGATTTACCTATGCAGACAGGTAGGATCCTCCTATTGGATAATTACTGCAGCAAGTTATTTAACCCGGCTGGTCCAATGAGCTGCTTCTCATGTCTTAAACAGCCATGTGGAAAGACACATCTGTTGGTCGTGGAAAATATGTTAGTCTGTTTGCTTGATGCATGTCAGTGATCTAACCCTTCTCAGAGAAAACATCTAAGGAGACACAGAAACAACTAAAACTGGGTTCAGAACTGTCCAACGCATTATTATGAACTGGTCTGATGAGTCCAGATCGACCCTGGTCCAGAGCGATGGTGCATCAGGGTAAGAAGAGAGGCAGATGATGTTAGCGCCTAGTGTACAAGCCTGTGGGGGCAGTGCTATGATCTGGGTTTGTTGCAGGTGGTCAGGTCTAGGTTCAGCAACAGGATGTGCTCAAAGAATGAGGTCAGCTGACTACCTAAATACCCTGAATGACCAGGTTTGTCCATCTCCCCTGATGGCATGGCCATATAGGATTCACTGGGCTCAGATAGTGAGAGTGGTTCAGAGTCCAGACCTTAACCCCATGGAGAATCTTTGGGATGTGCTGGAGAAGCCTTTGTGCAGTGGTCAGACTCTACCACCAACAATGCCAGATCTTGGTGAAACATTAATGCAACACTGGATGGAGATACATCTGGTGATGTTGCAGAAGCTCATGGAAACAACGTCACAGTGAATGTTTGTCGTAGTCACAGCTAAAGGAGGTCCAACTAGATCACAGATGTCAGAGTCAAGGCCCGCGGGCCAGATGCGGCCCGCGGAGCATTTTTATGTGGCCCGCGAGATAAATATCAAAAATATATTAAAACTGGCCCGCTGGCCGTTTTTACCGCAAAGACTTCAACTCCCATGATGCTTTGCGGCGTCAGCGCGGAGCCGACGAAGCCCCCTCCTTTGTGTCTTTCCAGCGCCTGCTGCCGGTGTCTGCAGCTCTGCTGTCTCGGACAAACTACACTCCTCTCACTCAGCGCCGAGTTCACTCAGCTATTTTCTGACGTTGAAGCCCAGAAATGGAGATTCTAGCCGCTCAGTAATGTGTTCACGACTGAAAGAAAAAGTGTTCCAACTAACGTTCAGACAGAGCTGATATAACTCCAGCGAGCAGCGACACGCTCAGACCATCACGGCTCTGTGGTTGTGTTTCCTCCCCGACACACAACAACGTGGTCAAGCTGCTCAGACATGTTCATCAGCACAAACCTATGTGAGCACCTGTTGTCATCTAATGTTGTCATTATTATGATGAAGATAAACAAAACAACAGGAGCCTCCTCCTCAGCTCAGATCAACCCCATGATGCAGGTGTCTGGCTGGAACAGGTGAGCATCACAGTAAACCAGTGGAGCAAACTGAGCTTTAAATATTTTGGTTTTATGCTCTTTTTCTGCTCCAAAATATGAAAGTTAACAGGTGAGATGTTGCATTTTCATTTAAGATAAAATGATATTTTTGTTTTGTTGTTGGCCCGTGAGGAAAGATTTAACCTACAGTAAACAGGAAGTGGAAAGGCTGCAGATAGATGAATAGAATAGAAAATCCCTTTATTGTTCCTCAGTGGGGAAAGCTAGACGTCACAGCAGCGATGACACTTATTACAGGAGAAAAAAGGAGAATAAAAAATAAGAAAAATGAATAAACAAGAAAACATAAATCCTGAATAGATTTTAAAAATGCTGATTATACCACAAGTAATGAATACCACTGATGCATTTTATTTAAAACTGACTTGCTCATGTGTCATTTGTTTATTCCACATTCAGTGTTAATGCAGAAATAAGTTTGTTTCCAAATTTAAAGGTTCAAAATTGCATATATGTTGATAAAGAAAATGTGCAAATTTGCCGTCACTTTTTCAAAAAATATAAAGTTTGGCCCTCGACTCCGTCCCAGAGTTTTATTTCGGCTCCTTGTGAGTTTGAGTTTGACACCCCTGAACTAGACAATAGAGTGTGTCACCTTTTGTTTTTGGCATGGCAGTGTGTGTTCATCTTTGGTCCTGAGGGACCAGAAACCAGTCAACAGACTTCAAACAAGGGTAAATGGGAGATCTCAAGAGTTTTATTTGATGTTTTTGTTCTTCTAGCCTGAGCCTTCAGATGGAACATTGGCATGTGGGCAGCTGCTGTTTAAAACGTGCTACACAAATGAACTCAGATTGGATTTAGAAACGTATCTTTGCATTTCTTCTAGAGGAACATGAGAACCTGGGTGCATGACCCAACACAAGTGAGTCCCATATCAGTAACACGGAAACAAACATCTCACAAGTTTATCTAACTATCTTTTTGGAATGTTAAATGTTCTTTCCCCCAAAGCTGAACATAAACTAATTTGTGTGGTCACTCGCTTCGGGCTGCTGACACACCCACACAGCGTTGTCTTGGTGCTTGCACAACAGCTCCAGACTGATGGTGTCTACTGCTCCACCTCCACTTGATCTTCTACAGAGTCACTGAGACAATCTCCAGACCAGAGATTCCCAACCCTGGTCCTCAGAGACCACTGACCTGCATGTTTTCTATGTTGTCTTATTAAACACCAGTGTGTCGTTGCTGCCACACACCTGACCTAAATGGATGAGTGATTAACAGGCATCTGCAGCACTTGATGTCCTCTTGAGGAGGCAATGTAACTCAGGTGTGCTGAAGCAAAGACATGAACAGCATGCAGGTCCGTGGTCCCTGAGGACCAGGGTTGGAAAACACTGTTCTAGTCTACTCATGTATCTTTATTGCTGGCCTCATGATTGGTTTTATGGTCCAGCTGATCTTCAGCAGGCAACAGGATGAGTTGTCCTACCTCGCTGTGGAGAATGGTATGTTGGATGTCCTTCCCTTCTGATACAAGATTCACTCATTGCTTCATGGATTTCACCACTAGTCCTTTGCAGTCAGCATTTGCACTGATGACTCTTCCAAATCTAAAATAAGTTCATTGATTTAAGCTTCCCCAAAATTTGTTAGCTTCTTCTTGCATAGCACATAGTTGTTTATGGAGGCAGTTAGAGAAATCAAAGGTTTTAATATCTCCGCTTCGAGCTGCTCGACCAAGTAGGATATTGACTAACAGTTGTTTTGATTAGCTTTATTGAAAATAGAGTTCTTTGGTTTAATAAAAGAAAAAAGAGTCTCCATCTTCTGTCTTCATTGCTGGAAAGTAAACAGTTTAGAAGTAAATGCATGAGGCTGTTTCAGGCACTCTGGCGCTGTGGCAAAGGCAACTGTGGAAAAGGTTAAATAACCTTGGAGGAATAACTCCTTCATCACGTTACACGAGGGTTTTGATAAACATCACATTACACTACATCATACACTCATCACATCATTGTTTTCTAGCTGTTACATCTTATAATTTGTTCAGAAAATAAATTTCTTACTTTTTATAAACTTGACTTTGTCTGAATTAATACAAAGTGTACTTACGGTCCCTGAATAAACAAAGAATCTTAATTCTTCTGGTTAAATATTCAAAGATCAATCAGGTTGATATTCTATATTTATATAGAATAATCACATCTTATTGATCATAATTAAAACCGCAAAATACATCTGTAGAATACTACAGTATTATGTACCCACCATACTTGGTAGCACTAATACAAGGACATACACCGTCACGTACCCTTCGCTCGGCTGACCTGGAGCTACTGACTGTCCCACAGACTAGGTCCAGGTCTAGATCAGGCTTTCTCAGTCTTGGCTCTTTCTCTCTGGAATGAGCTTCCAGCTGGTCAGCAGAACGAAGAGAGCGAACATGTCTATGAAGTCAAGCTGATAGGTAGGCAGGAAGTACTGTGCAGAGCATCAGCACTTTCATCATTCTTTGCTCTGTCCTGCATGGGAAGCCAGTGGAGTTCTACCAACACTGGTGCAATGTGCTCACCATATCTTGTGCCAGTCAAAGACCTAGCTGCTGAGTTTTGAACCAGCTGCAGACAAGCAATCGTGCGCTGACTCAGACTAGCATACAAAGCATTAAAATAGCTGAGTCTGGACAGGAAAAAGCCATGAATGACAGATTGTAGGTTGGATGTGCTGAATGGAAAAGTCCCAGCTCTGTACTCTGGCAGTGTTTCATTTTCCAGGTCAGCTGCATTATAAAGAGTTCTCTGGAATTTACAGTAGCTGTATGAAGAGTTATCTCAGAGGTTGTCAGGTGCTCTCACAAGAGAATGGAGCATTAGAGGAAGTAAAATCACTCAGTGAGACTCTGAAGGTTCTGTTAGTCGGGTACAACACAAACTGGTCCAGCGCAACCCCATGAACATCCACAAAGTGCCCAGAAATCAGAAGAGTATGATCAACAGTCTCAGCCAACAAGTACCAGAATAACAAGAATCTGTTGCCAATAGAATGTCATTAAAAGCCTGGAGCATTCTGTTCGGTGAACTGGCTTCAAACCAGACTGGAATTTTTCCAAAATGTTATTTACCATCAAACACTCCGTAAACTGAGAGTAAATTAGCTCCTGGTGTATCAGGAGCCTAGCTCCATGTCTCCTACAGCTGCTGGAAACTCTGAAGCTTTTCACAAATTCTTTGTTGATAAAGTATCAGGCATTAGAGAAGCTATTTCTGGTAACTCTGTTGACCCTGTTCCAGTTCCTCCATCACCACCCACCCTGAGCTCCCTCAATACAGTTTCATACTCTGAGCTGAGTAAGCT
>SSNQ01033951.1:88929-108034 GCA_006942095.1 Nothobranchius kuhntae
ACCCCCCTCAGCTGGTTTCAATCTTACCTTACTGGCCGCACTCAGTTCATCCAGTTAAAATCCTTTACCTCAGAACCCTCCCCAGTCAAGTCAGGTGTGCCCCAGGGCTCTGTCCTGGGGCCCCTCCTCTTCATAGTATACCTCCTCCCTATCGGCAAAATCTTCCGCAAATTCAATATCCAGTTTCACTGCTTTGCGGATGACACCCAGCTCTACATTTCCAGTAAGCCCAACTCAACTCTCCCACCATCCTCCCTTACACTCTGCCTCTCTGAAATCAAATCATGGTTCACCTCTAATTTCCTCAAACTCAACGGCAATAAAACTGAACTTCTTCTAGTTGGCACTAACTCCACCCTCTCAACATCTGACAGCTTTTCTTTAACTATTGACAGCGCCATAGTCTCCCCCTCCCCTCACGTCAAGAGTCTGGGTGTCATTCTTGACAGCTCACTTTCTTTTCAAGCTCACATTAATAACTTAATTCGGTCAGCATACTTCCATCTACGTTCCATTAACCGTCTCCGTCCCTCACTGACCCCTCACACTGCCGCCATTCTCGTCCACAGCCTCGTCACCTCCCGTATTGACTATTGCAATTCACTTCTTTATGGTCTCCCCAACAAACTCCTTCATAAACTGCAAATGGTCCAGAATTCAGCAGCCCGTATTATCACCAGAACCCCTTCCTTTCACCACATCACCCCGGTGCTCCAGCAGCTTCACTGGCTCCCAGTTAAATTCAGGTCCATCTTCAAAATTCTCCTCCATACCTTCAAAGCTATCCACAACCTCTCTCCTCCATATATCTCAGACCTTATAAGTATTCACACCCCATCCCGTTCACTCAGATCATCTTCTTCCATCCATCTTGCGGTTCCTTCTGCCCGTCTCGCTACCATGGGGAGCAGAGCTTTCAGCCGCTCTGCTCCCCGTCTCTGGAACTCACTTCCCCCAGACATCAGGAACATCGACAGTTTTACCCTTTTCCAATCAAAACTCAAAACACACATGTTTAAATCTGCCTACAACCTCTGATTTTATTGAACTGTTTCTCTCTTTGTTTTTTCTTGTTTGGGTTTTATTATTGTTTTCTTGTATTTTATTACGTGTTTTCTGTAAAGTGACCTTGGGTGTCCTGAAAGGCGCTTTGAAATAAAATGTATTATTATTATTATTATTATTATTAATTAACCAACATTTTTTGTGTACAGCGCCTTGTTTGGTTGTAATGCCTTGTGAATGCGCTTTATAAATAAAATTGGATTGGATTGTGATCGTCTTCTGTCTGTCAGCTGTGCAGTTGGAGCAATAGTCACACCTAGAGAAAATTAAAAACAAAAGGAAACTAGGCTGTTAATACAACTAACAATTGATTAAACAACAACTGCAGAAAATACAATCATAATACTAAAGTACAGTTTGTAAAATATGAATAACAGTAAAAACATTTCAATGATTAATACATAGCTTGCTGTGGTAAAATTACAAACTATGTTAAGTTGTTTTTAGAAACTTGCTTACTTGACAATAATTATACATTAATGTTTTTCAAATATATTGTATTAGATTGTATAATGTAGAGCATTTATTGTATATTTATATTTCATAGACATGCATCAAAAAAGCTACAGAATGACAAACTAAATTGCAGAGAGCACAATTATAACCAACAGCAGCCCAGTTATTCCAAAGGCAATAATCCTTATTTATTCCTTTAACTAGGTCACAAAAATAACTAGTAACATACACTGCGCATTGTTATTGTGGATATCTAAAGCTTGAATGTAGCTGAAATCTAAGCCCTGTGATGGTAGTTGTTTCCAACAAAATAACCAAACACAATAAAGTGCAAAACACTCACCACCGGTGACACTGACATCCACCTTGTCCACTTTGTTATTTCCCTTTTTTGCCCTCGTTCGCCTGCCTATTGTAGATCGACCAGGGCTCATCATGTTCACAGAGCTAGAGGAAGCCATTACTCCACCTTGGTTATGCCCTAGAGGTGAAAGGGCACAGCATCGCGGTCTCCTATTGGTCACGTCGGAAGACGGAAGCAGCAAATGCGCGGCTTTATCTGTTGGCCAGAAGCGACATTGCAGCAAAGAGCTAGCGTAACTGGAAACTCATTAAATTATATTTTGGCCAAAAATGGGAAATTTTATACGACTGAAAAAATTAATTAACGAGGAGCTTTCTAGAAGAGGCCCACTGAAGCTTATAAAACATCGTCAGAAGATTAAACTGCTTAAAAGAAAAATGAAATGCAAAGTATGCCACCAGGAAACAAAACTGAAGAAAAGGGTGAACAACGGAGACCAATATGCCTGGTAAGAAATGCATTTTTGTAGGACGCCATAATAACTAGGGCACTTACTGTAAAAGTCATTGTTATTATTTGGTTTTATACCAAAATCCCCATTGAAACAGAGCAAACAGGGACATCTCTTGAAAGGGATGTTCCACCCCTAAATACCAAATGCTTTTTTCTTACTTAAGTAACTCACTGCATATAATGATACATACATTTTTTCATGTTACAATTGTTAAATAGGATCTGTCGAGGAGCAGCACATGGTGGACGTGTTAAACAAATCTCTCAGACACAAGTCCCTTTTCAGCCGTTCGAAAGTCTCTCTTCAACACTGGATGCAATTTATCTACAGGTAAGCATAAACACTACACCAGAGGTGGAAAGTAACAAATTACATTTACTTGCGTTACTGTAATTGAGTAGATTTTTTGTGCATTTATACTTTTTAAGTAGTTTTTAAAATCTGGAATTTTACTTTTACTTAAGTATTGTTTTTTGTAAGTATTGTACTTCGCTACATTTTTTAACTTATCCGTTACCGAGTAAAAAAACAACATTGCAAAATACTGTGTCGGCATGGTTCGCACTGGATTCAGACGACGATTCAGACACCACAGAGAAGAGAGACGGGAGTATAAACATGTACATATGTAGAAGCGTCTTAACGCACTCGAGAGTGATCCAGCACTAAACGACGTGTCTATGTATACATATGTCTATACTGGTAAGACCCAAACACGGAAGTGCTGCGGACGCTGAAGGCGCGCACCAGAAGAACTGAGTGCTTAAGTTACGAGAGTGTTACGGGGTACAAAGGAAAGGATAAGAAACACTAACTGACTATTCGGATGACTGGAGGATCACTTAAGAAGATCAAAGCTTGTGAGAAGGAATGAAGGGATGTCTGAGCGGTCAACAGGTGAGTTGAACTTCTTAGTGTGAAGCATGTGTTCAGTGACCTTACAGTGCAATGAATGGTGGGTAGGAGAAGAAAATAGGCACTAATGGTACGAGAAAGATAGCCTGGCCTGCCAGACTCCTGTTTAATTCACGTCATACACGGCGATGCTCAATTTCTCATAAACAACGAAGACCGTGGCGGAGTTCGCTGCGGCTCTTTCCTCTGTTCTAAATGACACAGATGTCTTTAAAACCACAAGTAGAAGTGCTAAAAACATTTCTTCTAAAAAATAAAAGATGTTTGCGCCATTGCCAGATGCAATTTTTTTTACTACAACTAGAAATCTACTGCGTCGTGTGGTACAGTCGGGATTTCCTTCTTTTTTCTGATTGGTCATTTTTGAGCTTCCTAGTCCCGCCCCTCAAGTGATCTTCCAGCTAAAAGAAAAACTCAGCAGACTGGAGACTGTCTCCAAGATGTGTCTGCCACGCTTCAGAGCCATTCAGGATGGCGTCCAAAAGCACTTTGGTGAGATGATGGAAGACCCTGAGCTGACTGCTGCAATCCTTCTTCCAAAGTTCAAGACCACCTGGACTGAGAGGCACGATATCATTGAAGCAGGTAATATTTTATAATTTAATATTGTACCTTAATCTGTTTCTTATTCATTTCAATCCTGTCAACATACTTAAATTTCAATTATACGAGTCTGTCGACACAAATTATAGTATTTGTAAAGTATGTATTACTAAAAACAGTTCTTGTTGCATCTTCTATCAAAACTTAATTGCCAGATATATTAAATATGTGTTATGTATTTGTCATTCAACAGGTTTGATCAATATGAGAAGACGCCTTGACCAGATGGCAGAGGCTGGGGCGGAGCAAGTCAAGCAATAGTCATCACATCTTACCCTCATCTTTGTTTAAAAGTGCTTTTCAGTCCATCGGTCCCAGCGTGCTCTCTATAGTTAATGCTTCTCTGGCCTCTGGTCAGGTCCCTGCTTACTTTAAGAACGCTGTAATCCACCTCCTTCTTAAAAAAACGAGTCTCGACCCCTCTCTCCATAGCAGCTTCAGACCCATCTCTAAACTTCCGTTCATCTCCAAGCTTCATTCAGCGAAAAGTCATGGGCTTGTGACTATAACCTAATTTATGCTACTAGTTTGCAATGTAACTGCCTTTGTACTGCAATATGCATATTTGTTCATTCAATAAAAAAAAAACGGCCACTTTGACATTTATACCCCATTGTCTTTTTTTTAACTATTCAGAAGAGCCCGTCCTTGCACAGTCAAAAAAGTAACTAAGTAACTTTTACCCTGACTACATTTGAAATAAGCTACTTTTTACTTTTACTTGAGTACATTTTGAGGCAGGTAATTTTACTTGTAATTGAGTAAAATTTCATGAAAGTAATTATACTTGTACTTAAGTACAACATTTTAGTACTCTTTCCACCTCTGCACTACACAAAAAAGGAACTACATTTAAATTACTCTATGTAAGGATGTTATTTTTCTCCCTGAAGATTTTCTCAGGGTCTCAGATTATGTCAAATTGACATGATGGATGACACCATTGCAGGCAGTACGACAACACTTAGTAAAATGTCCAACACATTAAGGATGGTATGTGTGGCTGCAGTTAAAAGAATGAGACGTCATACAGGTCAGCAGATTGGTGGCCGAAGGGAGTTTGTTGTGATCGATGAGAGTCATTTTCGTCACAAACGAAAGGTAAGTTTTGTAATAGAAATTATATATTACATCTATATATTTAACAAGCTTTCACAGCACTTTTTTTTGCCATTTGTGTTAATTGTTTTCTTTCTGCATCAGTATGGGAGAGGAAGAATGGCAGGGGGCTGGAAAAGAAGAAAGTGGGTGTTTGGAATGCTGGGCATAAAACATCAGCGTAAAACAAGGCCTATCTTGCGTCTTGTGGAGAAAAGATCTCGAAGACATCTTGTTCCTCTGATCACCCTTCATGTCAGGATTGGTTCCTCGGTGATAAGTGATGAATGGCGGGCCTATCGCGTTCTGCCAAACTTAGGTTTTGAACATTACACTGTTAACCACAGCAGATGGTATGTGGACCCTCTAACAGGTGCCCATACCCAACATCTGGAGAGAGCCTGGAGGTCTTACAAGGAGAGAATTTGGAGACTCCAGGGTAACAGAAATGACAGCCTACTATCAGAACACCTTACAGTTACTGAGTGGAACGAATGGCTTGCAAAAAAGAACAACCAGGGTGCTTTAGGGAGACTGATATATGACATTTAAAAAAAAAATACAGATAAATTAAAAAAGTTACTGTTGCAACTGCAATTTTTTTTCACCTTTTGAAAATGTTATTTGAGCACTTCATGTAAAGATATACAGGTCATAAAAGTGCATCAAGCCTTGTTCTTTACTTCAAATACTGGCTCATAGTGGTTCAGGACAATGTATTGACAGTTGTGTGTCAATATTTGTAAGCACTGTTCTGATGTTTTATAATTGCCATCTTAAAAATAAAGTGCTTTCTGAATCTGTGTTGTCCTTTACTTTTGTTACAATGTATTTTGAAAAACTTTCACTTTTATAAATAGGTTGTAAGGTATAGTCTCCACTTTAGATGAGCTCACTCAAAATACTTAACTAAGAAGTAGTAAATGGTTTGTAACGTTCTAAAGTAGTTTATTAATGTATTTATAATAAGTAATAGATTATCTTCTGAAAAAGAAGTGGGTCGGTAGGGAGCTGCATCTTTGGAAGACGTTAAGTGACAATTGTAAATGTAAGACATCTGTTAACATTTAGTAGCTGACTGATGTAGTCATGAGATTCAGTGTTTAGAAATCATCTAGTGAGACTCTAGTATGTGTAGTAAATGTTTAGTTTATAGTATTATATAGGGTATGTTAACTATTTACTTACCCTTTACCAGTGGGGTTGTATACTGTTTTACATCATGAAAGGACTGGTTTGTAAATGATGGAGAGCAGAGTTTATAAATTATTAATCAATGACTTATAGATCATGAAACATCATGAATAAAAAGTGTGACACAGTAGCTTCTTCATCTTGAATAAAGCCTTTATAGTGGTGCTTGTAAGCTGTTAAGAAATTATGATCATGTTTTTGTAGATGCTTTACAAATGATTAAATAACCATTAACCAATGCTTTACTGATGATTAACTAATGCTTAATAGTGTGCACTTATTATAAAGTGTTAGATTTCTGTACCAGGAAGACATGATGACAAATTTTTAAATTTTACTTCTTATAAATGTAACTCAATGTTTCTTGGAGGAGTCTGTGAGAGTGATATTATAGATGTGGTGAGTAAATTAAGAGTAAAAAATCCATGGATTGTGACGGCCTTGATATGTCATTACTTAAAGAGGTTCTTCATAGTATCCTTCAACCATTAACTTATATTTGTAACAAATCATTTCAAACCGGAATTTTTCCAGATAAAATTAAAATTGCCAAAGTGATCCCATTATACAAAAATGGAGATAAACAGGTTGTGTCAAATTATTGACCAGTATCTTTGCTGCCTACATTTTCAAAGATTCTTGAAAAACTATTTGAAAACAGACTAAATTCTTTTCTTGAAAAATATGATTTATTGAATGACCGTCAGTATGGGTTCAGAAGAAATCGCTCAACATCTCTAGCAGTGATGGAATTTATTGAAAATATTGCAACAATTGTGGATAAAAAACAGATTGGAATAGGTGTGTTCACTGATTTACACAAAGCCTTCGATACGATAGATCATTCTTTACTATTACAGAAATGTGAAAGCTGAAGGAGAAAAACATCATCAGAGAGTGTAATTCCACTTACAACTCTCCTATCTGGCCAGTTCTAAAACCGACCGGGAAATGGCATCTCACCATAGACTATCGTGCACTGAACAAACAGGTACCTCTCTCCAGGTGGCCTATGATCCATTTAGATCAAGAGCTAGCCAGAGTCAGAGATGCTCGTTTCTTCTCTACGGTTGACTCTGGACCATGAAGGTTGAGCCGGTGGACCAGTATAAACTGGCTTTCTCCTTTGGAAATCGCCAATATACTTGGAATCGCTGCCCCTTTGGCTTCTCTAACTCACCTGCCGAGTTCAACATTTTACTCCACAAAGCCATGTCAGATGCTGCTTCTAGAAGGAACCTCATATATGTCGACGACATCTTGATGAGGAGTCGAACCTTCGAGGAGCATCTGGCCGAGCTCTGCCATGTGCTGCAGCAACTCGCTGCCGCCGGAGCTAAATTGGCAATTCTCAAAGGACAGTGGTGTAGAACCAAAGTGGAGTATGTTGGACTGCTGGTGGGCCCTAATGGAGTCGAGCCCCAAGCGGGATGCATTAGGGCCATTCAGGACATCAAAGCTCCAGCTAATCTGACTGAACTCAGGAGCTTCCTCGGAGTCTACAACTACTCCAGGCAGTTCATTGAGGAGTACGCTGAAATAGCGAGGCCCCTCACCGAGCTGCTTCGGAACGACACACCGTTCATGTGGGACAGACCCCAAGAACTCTCCTTCCAGTTCCTAAAACAGAAATTGGCTTCCGCACCCTGTCTGGCTTACCCAGACAAGGATAAAGAGTTCTACATAGAGGCTACTTTCTCCTCTCACTGCCTGAGTGCTGCTTTGAAGCAGAGACACGATCAGGACATGAGAGTCGTGGCATACGCCAGCAAGCCTCTGAGCAAGGTGGAACTCCAGTTCTCAGACTGCGAGAGAGCCCTCCTCTCTACAGTCTGGACAGTCGAACACTTTCGTAGTTACATCGGAGGACAGAAAGTGATCATTGAAACGTGTCATCAGCCCGTCACCTTCCTAAACAGCCAGCGACTGCGTGAAGGAAGAGTGTCAAACAGCCACATTGCGACATGGATGACGGTGCTCCAAGGATACAACGTTGAGGATAAGTATGGTCAGAACACCAAGCTAGCGCTAGGACAAGGGCTAGCAGGCTACCACCACTGTGACTCTGTTTCCGTCATGGGCCCCCTGGATGCACCTGTCGCTGTCTATCCAACCGCATCCAATCATCGCTACTTTGATGAGAATGTTTGCCAAGGGCTTCCGAAAGTTTACACTGACGGATGTGCCTACCTTCACGAAGGCCAGCTCCGTGCTGGGGTTGGAGTCGTTTGGGTGCACTGTGACACCAAGCAACCAAATCACTACCGGTTGGGTCAAAAGTCTAGTCAGTACGCCGAAATCGCTGCAGTGTTGATAACCCTCCAGCAGGCGGCAGCATTGGACATCACTCAAATCTTCCATTGCTTGGATTCAAATTACACTAGACACAGCTTCATTTCTCACTTCCCCATTTGGAAGGAGAACCACATGAAAAACGCCAGGAACAAAGACGTGAAACACTCTGAGTTATTCCTAGCGTGCGGTCTGCTCACCACCGAGAAAGGCATAATGGTCAACTGGAAAAAGGTCAAAGGTCACTCCAGGACCCTAGGTCCGGAGAAAGATGGTAATGACGAAGCTGACCGCCTTGCTAAGCTCGGTGCTGACCAGGGAACCTGCTGGGAATTCAAAGACGAGTGGCTTTCACCCAAGACCGTTCACGAGGTCTGCGCGATTACTCGTCGCCATGCTAAACAGGCAGATGAACCTCAGAACTTGGGGTACCCGTGTTTCTAGGCAGAAAACCACAGGATGCGGACCTAGTCACCACGCAGGAACAAGATCCTGACCTGAAGCTCATATGCGAGCTTCTCCACAAGGGCCAGATGCCTGAACAACCGTCACGACCTACAGGCGAAAGCCAAGCTTTGGTAAACCTGCGTCGTCAGCTCGCGCACCTGAAACTACAAAACGATTTGTTGGTTTACATGCGTGATGACCACAGCCCGCCGCGCTGGGTTGTTCCACTCGACCACAGAGGAGTCATGCTTGCATACGCCCACGACACTCCGGTCGGAGGTCACTGCGGAGCAAAAGCTACCCTCGCGTCACTGACAGAAGTAGCATATTGGCCGTCAATGTCCAAGAACGTACACAGCTATGCCCAAGGCTGCCTCATCTGTGCCCAGTTTCAACCCTCCCAGCCGCTTGCTAGAGCACCACTGCAACGCAGGGGAATAACCTTCCCTTGGTCCCACGTGCAGATCGACTGGGTTGGACCGGTTCCCAAATTGTCAAGAGGAAACAAAAATATGCTACCTGTAACTTGCAGTTTCACAAAGTGGGTGGAGTGCCTTCCAGCGCCAAACGACACAGCCGTCACAACCGCTGTACTGCTGATTAACCACATTTTCAGTCGATGGGGACTTCCACTCTGCATCGACTCTGACCGGGTAACCCATTTCACATCTAGTGTAATGACGTCCCTGTTTGAACTTCTGGGAGTGGAAGTGAAATTCCACCTCCACTATCGCCCATAGTCATCTGGACAGGTCGAATGGATGAACCGCACGGTCGTCTCCATGCTCAAAAAGTACGTCTGCTCCACCGGGAAGGACTGGGATGTGAAGCTCCCTCTGGTCCTGATGGCCATACGGTCCACTCCCCAGCGATCCACGGGGGTTACGCCCTTTGAGATGATGACCGGCAGACTGATGACCCTACCACTGCACCTCCTGTATCACCCAGAAGATGTCAGTGTTGCCACTGCCTATACCGCTCATCAGTATGTGGCAGACTTGAAAACACACCTCAGAGCTACGTTTGCGCACGCTCAGAAGAAACTGGAGACCAACGTAGAAGGCGCTAAAGCCTACTACGACCTAAAGACAACCAGTCGCGAATACGAGGTGGGTGACAAAGTATTCTACTTCCGGTTCACCAACCGGCAGGCAAAGCTAAGAAGTTTCTGTCCTGCTGGGCGGGACCATTTGAAATCGTGGCAAAACTCTCTCCAGTTGCATACAGGTTACACATCACCAAAGGAAGACAGGAGCCTGTCTACAAATGGGTGCATGCGAACCAAATCAAATCCTACGTCAAACCCTCCCCGCGGGTACAGAGACCAGACTCCCCGCAGGAGGTAGACGTAGTCTCCACATAGTTCTATGCATGGAAATGGAAAGGGGGGGAAGTGCATGTCTAACCCACTAACATGTACTAACCGACAAAGAACAAGGCCCCCCTGCCGTCCCTTTCACTAACCAAGAGAAACTCCTCCTCCTAGACCGCAAACAGGATGTACTTACTAACACCTTACAGGGTACTCTGGTACCTGTCAACCTACACTCTGCTCTGATTAATGAATCTCTAGTGCAATAAAGACTTTGTCTGAAACCATACCTCATGATATTGTGTACACACGAGTGGTGAGAGATTTGATGCAGGACCTGTTCAGGGAAGTAAGTTCCACTCTGGACAGCTTGGTGGAAGGTTGCATTCCCACATACTTGGTACCACTGGACCTGCTCAAAGATAGTTTGACAGCTGCTACCCCCTCTGCTGTACACCTTTCACAAATCCACCTAGCGTACAGCCTAGGCAGAGCAATTCCCATTCACGTTGATGCAGAGAAATTAGAACTTGGTTTCCTGTTAAATGTTCCCCTAATTGAGACAGACACCTCACATCTATAGGCTTAAGTCTATGCTAAACGTTGGTTTTTGGAAAGACGGTAAGCATTTCCACCTTAACACTCCGAGCTTCCTAGCTTACCAAGATAATGATAGCAAACTCTATCTAACTCCTAACTTAGATCTATGCACTAAGACCAAGAATATTCACTGGGTGTGTCCTGGTAACCCATTTGTCTGAGACGTTGCCAATTATCAGTGCGGCCTCAGATGTGACGCGCTCCTGCAGAATTGCCAAGCTACGGTCACATTAAAAGATGTGGAGATGGATACTAGAGTGGAACGTGCAGGTGACAGATGGCTTATCAGCACTCCAGCAGACTCGGCCCTTGTAACTTATGACCAGCATAACGTTGCCACTGGGTTACAACTGCCGAACCAAACCTTTTTCCTCTCAGTTCGCCAGGTGCAATTGTACACTTGGGCAACCTGGCACTCCATCATCTCAACCTCGAACAGCATGACTCAGAGATTGAGATCATGGATGCTTTCCAGGGTTATAACTTTACCATTGATTTAGAAATTTACCAACAACTGCTGACTGAAGGAACCAAACTTGCTAAGTTCACACAAACCCCACATGAACTTACTCTGACGCCCATGAATAGATACCCAAGACGCTACATAGACACAGATTATCTCACCTTAATCTGCACATTGGTCGCCCTGGGGCTGGGATGGCTCGTTACGGCCGTGATAGCTTATTCCGCCTACAGGCGTGTTAAGACACTGCAGGATAAGATGCACCTGCTCACCTACGGTGTGCCTCGCCACCGCGTTCGGAGAGAGTCCAAGCGTGGGTGTACCACCTCGGTCTAAAGGGGGTGAGCAACATTTTCTTTGTTATTCTCTAACCCTAAGAGTAGTTTCACTTTAGTCTACCTCACATTTTTTATCTGAGTGTTGCATTATGTCACATTCTTTATAAGCTACACACTGAATGTATTACCTAAGAATGTGTTTTATGATACCTCAGGGTTGCTATGAATTTTCTTGGATGATATGATGATGATATGTTTTTTTTTGGGGGGTTTTCTATATTTTTGTTTCTTACTTGGTCACATTTTAGCTAGTGGTTATGTGCCGGCCAGCTCAGTCTGTCAGTGAATCTGTCAGCCGCCCAGCACAATGTAGTACCTCTGAGTTTTATGGTCCTTATTTTAGCCCAAAGACTGTCCTAATCCACCCTTTGGACCAAAAGGGGGGAATTTTGGGACCACATAGGCCAATGCGCGTTTGCGAACTATGGACCTTGTACATAACTGCGTGCCCCATGAACTGAACTGTATGGCCGGCGGTGATATGCCCCTTTTATCCCTCACGGATGCCCCTGTTAAGCCCATGGACTGTGGACTGCCTGATCCCTGTCCCCTTGTCCCCATGGACTGTGGACTGCCTGATTCCTGTCCCCTTGTCCCCATGGACTGCCTGATCCCTGTCCCCATGGACTGTGGACTGCCTAATTCTTGTCCCCTTTTGTCCCCTCGTGGAGTCAACCGCCCGCCGGCCTCCCTCCTTCTACACTGCTACCTCCTGCATGGACGACGACATCATTGCGTACCACCTGCGTGGGTGGCTCCTCCTCGTTATGCACGTGGGGACTATCCCGTTTCCTATCCTCTTTTGTTTTTGAGCCTGACCAGGATCCAAGACAAAGACCAAAGACAAAGACAAAGTCTAAGGCAACCAACGTTCATGAGGGAAGAACCCATCTGTGCTTCCGACGATCGAGCTCTGGCGCGATCCCCGAAACCAAAAGGGGGAATGTTGAGGGTCTGCCCTCATGAGGAAATTACTATGCAGTAATTTCTCCAAAAGACTGTGTCATCTGCCAGCAAACTTCATGTCCCATGGTTCTTTGCACCCGGAAGCAACGTGATGACCTCACCAAAGCGAAGCCGAACCCCCGGAAAACAAGTTCTGCGCATGAGCTGGAACTCACAGAGTTCCTCCCGCCGGACAGTGGAGTCTATAAAGGAGAGACAAAAATGAAACTTATCGTCTTTTGTTCAGTTCAACTGGCGTTGAAAGACGCAATCGTTTGCTATGGCTCCAGACAGCACGCGGGAGGCCTGGCTGCTGAAGTGGATCGAAAACCGAGCCGCTGAAAAGCAACAGAATCGTCTTCTGATTTGTTTGAACTCCGGGGGACCCTTCGGATTTGAAGAGTCGAGTTTTTTTCCTTCTCCCTTTTTTGTCTCTTCCTTCCGTTTCTCATAGCCAAACAAGCGATCAAACCGCGCAATTGCTTCAAAATAGAACAACGGCTTTCCTATCTTCCGTACCAAAAACGCCATCGGACAACTGAAGTAAGCTCTGTTTCTTTAATTTGTTCATATCTAAGTTTGTTCATGTTGTGGCCACAGCATAAACAGATTATTATATATTTTATCTGCCTTTGATTGATTGATTTGTTTTGTTTCTTGATTTTTGTGAAGAAAGTTGAAGTGTTTTTGATTGAGTTTGTGAAGAGTTAATCTATTGACTGGTTTTCAGGATTTAGAAAGAAGTTGCTCATACACATCACTGAGGGTCTGCGCTAAAACAAACCCCTCCCCACACAGGCTGGTCTGATTTGCTTCAGCCACGGACATTTTGGGTCAAAGCCTCCATCTTGGACATCATCTCAGCTTATACACACACACACACACACACACACACACACACACACACACACACACACACACACACACACACACACACACACACACACACACACACACACACACACACACACATTTTGGTTTTCAGTGTTTGGGAGGACACACACATCCCACATAACCGGTCGAGTCCTTGCCCCCTCAGACAAAAAGAACCAGCCATTTTGGGTTTCAAATCTCATTCCACCTTGGATTAGATTGTTTTACATTATCATTTCATTGTTTAATTACTTGTTGTTTGTTTGATAAAATAAGTTGGTTAATATTGGTTGGCTTAACGCTTCAGAAGGAGCTGAAGTGATTATATTAGTTAATAAATGTATTGCCAATTAAGATTTTGTCTCAGGTGAGTTTGTTTGTGTGATATGAATTAATGACTGCTGCTCGTAAACAAATTTTACTAACTTTAAGGCAGACTGATAAGAGGTTTGGATTCATTTTCCCTTGTTAAAAAGGGTGGTGCCCCGAGGCATATCTCCGGATATCCCAATTACGTAATAAAATTGGTAAATATTTCCATATTTACGAATTTTATTGAAGAATCCAAAAAGTAAGTAAAAGCTTACAAATTATTCGTTTGCCCAATATTCACAACACTTTATATAAATGATATTTGTACAGCTTGTGATATTTTAAAATATGTGATGTTTGCTGATGATACAAACTTTTTTTGTTCTGGAGATAACATAAAGGAATTACTGAAAACTGTGGAAACAGAATTGATGAAGTTAAATAGATGGTTTGTATTTAATAAACTATCACTAAATGAAAGTAAAACAAAATTAATGTTGTTTGGAGGTATTAAGAGTAATATTGAAGTAAAATTGAATCTAAATAATGTTGAAATTGAAAGAGTATATGAGACTACATTTTTAGGAGTAATAATTGATGATAAACTTTGTTGGAAGTCTCACATAGATCAAGTGAAACGGAAATTATCTAACTCTATTTCTATTCTTTACATAACAAGAGATTTATTGCACAAGAGCTGCCTTTATTTACTGTACACTTCCCTTTGCTTGCCTTATATGAGTTATTGTGTGAAAATTTGGGGGAAAGCATACAAAACATCTGGATTCAATTTTTAAATGGCAAAAAAGAGCCATTAGAATAATAAATAAAGCTGGATATAGGGAGTCCACAAACCAATTTTTGTAGGATCAGCTATGTTAAAATTTAAGGACATTATATATCTTAAAACTTTAGAAATGATGTATACAGCTCCGGGAGTTGACGTCACTTCTCCCGGCATGCAACAGTTCAAATCGAAACGGCGCCATCTTGGCAGGTAGAAGCCGGCAGCTGGACTATTTGTTATTGTCAGAAAACAATCAGACAGGAAATATGGTAGATTCCTGTTGTGCCCCAGGATGCAGAACAGACGACATAAGGAATGAGCCATCTACAGGATTCCCCAAGATCCGGAGCGCCGCAAACGTTGGATCATTGTAATAAAACGCGCTAGTGACCAGGCTGAAATGAAAATGTGGGATCCCAAGAGTAAAGGTTTTCGCTTCTGCAGCGACCACTTCATATCAGGTACTTAAACCAACATTTCCTCAACTGTGTATGGTATTTATTTTAAACGCTTTTATTACGATTCTTAGTGGGCTTCCTAAACTTATTTTGGCGTGGCTTTTTCTTCTTATTACTCATAGCAACAAGTAAACATCACGTAAAACGTTGCCTCGTGATTTCTGCGTGCTGCCGTTTACGTGTTTTATAATCACAGCAATTAACCGGCTAAGCTGTATTTAATTTTTAAGCAATGGTTGATCAATTGTCAGATCACACATAAAAAGCACTTTGGATTGCTATTATCTGTCTCACCGAGACAGATCTCAAACATATCCTGAGACACTCCTGCCTGACATTTTTATTTTATTCGCGGAAAACAATCAAACTAGTGATTTCTCTTGGCGTTCAGTTTATACATTCAAACAGCACAGCGCTCTATTTAAACTACTTACGTGTAAATCTGTTATTTGTCCATCCATTTTCATCCGTGTATCCGGAGTCGGGTTGCGGGGGCATGTAGCGTTGAGAGGCCCAGACTTCCCTCTCCCCAGCCGCCTGAGCCAGCTCCTCCGGGTAAATCCCAAGGGGTTCCCCGGCCAGGTCCGGTAAGAAGTCCGCTCCAACAGCTTCTGGCGTCGGAGCGGGCAGTAGCGTCGAGAGTCCCAGACTTCCCTCTCCCCAGCCGCCTGATGAGCCAGCTCCTCCGAGGGAATCCCAAGGGGTTTCCCGGCTAGGTCCGGTAAGAAGTCCGCTCCGACAGCTTCTGGCGTTTTTAAAAAGTATCCCAGGGGCACGGTAAGGGTCGGAGATGTTTATTTAATTTCTGACTATATAAAACGATTTCTTCGGTTTTAAAGTGTGAAGTAAACTCAGATGAATTAAAATCCAAGCTGATCCTGTTCATGTTTACATCCGTGTTTGTTTAGCTTCTTTTACCTGCCAATATGGCGTCTACTAACTGAGAGTCACGTGGGGTCCGGAGCTCTATAGAGTGGTGAAAATGAATGTTCCAATTTGTTTTTTAAGTATGTTTAAATTAAGAGATGGAAAATATGATTTGAGGGGGTCTTATATGTTTGAAATACCTAAAGTGAAAACTAATGCTAAGTATAGATATGTGTCGGTTTTGGGAGTGAAGTTATGGAATGGACTTAATGATGAACTGAAGATGTGTTATTCTTTGTCGTTTTTCAAGGAAATTGTAAAAATTTGCATCTGTCAGGATCTGGGGTGAGTCTGCACATTCCTCTAATCACCTTAAGTCATTGCAGGTGGGCAACTCCGGAGAGCGGCCAGCTGCGATGATTTCCCTCATCAACTTCATGTGGTTATAAGGAGCTGGAGATCACTTCACCTTGCCGGAAGATTACTCAGTAGCTCTTGCCACTATAGAAAACTACAGCTTTAGTCTAGCCTTATATTTGTCCGTCATTGTTGTTTTTTTTTTTATGACCTCTGCCTTCCCTTCATCAGGAATTCTCACCACGAACCTTTCCTGCAATAACCTGGTTTTTCATCTCCAAGCCTGATCTCCCTCCTCACCCGGACCGACCCGCTCCCCCACCGCTCACCTCCCTTGGATTTTGGATTCACGCTGACGTTGCTCACCCCAGTCCTGGCTACCCTCCCAAGCTCTGGATTTCAGCCCCCACAGTAAGATCCACTACAAACTGAGTCCTGCAATTCTATTCCCCGCTGCCCAACACTGACAGTGTTTGTCTCATTAGACCCAGCCCCGGAGCTGTGCTCAACATCACCGCCACGTCTGGCGGTGCACCTTTAGTTCTCCTTAAAATAAAACATTTATTTTTTCCTACCTACGTCTCCTAGTGTGAATTCTGCATGTCTTGGGTCAGGAAACTTCCCTCAGTCATGACAGCATCTTCCAAAGTTATAGAAACTTAGTTTGATGTCTAACCTTGTGTTGATTTGATTTATTGATTTATCATAGCTTTTTCTTTAAATCTTATGCATCTTAGCTATCAGCCTTGGTTAAGGATTTGATTATCTCTGTGGGAGTTAAGGATAGGCTAATTATAAGCCACTAGGCTTCAACCTATTCCTTTTTGCGGTTGCTTGATTACTTTTATGTAAAACTGATAAATTGTTGTTGACCGAATAAAAATATCTATAATACCCTATCTATAATATATATACATACCGGTATATCGGTGTGTGTGTGTGTGTGTGTGTGTATAATACCGATGCTTAACGGTACATACTTTCCATACTTTTAAATGTTTAATACACAGAATAAAAATATAAAGGCAACACTTTTGTATTTACTCCCATTTTTCATGAGCTGATCTCAAACATCTGAAACTTTGTCTACAAACATAAAACACCCATGACTCTCAAAATTTTGTTCTGACATCCGTCTACATGTGTGTTAGTGAGCACTTTTTCTTTACCAAGATAACCCACACCACCTCACAGGTGAGGCTTATCAAGGGGCTTGATTGATTGTTTATTTGATATGGACACAGCAATTACAGTGGACAAACCACATTGTAATAAAAGCAACTTATGTTTTTTGAGATGAAAAGGTATTTTAAGTTGCTTAAACTTAAAATCCACGTTTCACGAATTAAGTGTAATAAATTGAGTCAGCCCGACAAACCAAATTAGTTGTGTGCTTCAACAATATTAAGTGAGTCGTATGAACTTACATATTTAAATTTGACTTCATAATATCGTGCCCAAGTTCTGCTAACGTCCATGCTTTTGTTGTGAAATGCGGGAAAGTCGACTTTTGGAGTTGGAGGAGTCAGTCTCATTCTGCGGGTGGTCGGAGGCAAAGGAGGCTGCATAGGTAAGTTTTCCCCTTTTTCCTGGGTTCAAATTATGTTAAAAATAAATTATGAATATGTTTTGTGCTCTATAAAGTTAGCCTACATGTATAAACAACTTTTACAGGTGATTTTTTTAAGGTAAGGCTGTCGACGGTTGAGATTTATGCTATATATTCTGCAACTAGCCTGTACTTAAAAAAGATGGACCTCTGTAACTAACTGTTTCATTTCGTACTTGTTTATTGTTTGAAATGATATCTGCTTTACCACTAATAATATTTCAATTTCTTTTGATAAACAAGCTAAATATTGAGAGAATAATTGCTTACTCACATTGCTAATGGCTAATGTAGCAACAGCAGCTAGCAGTTAGTGTCGAATGTGCATTGACTTAAAAACTACAAAATTATGCTTTAGTACACTTTACACCCATAGACGGTGGAGCAGATTTGGCACCAGGACGGAGCAGTGGGACTGCGGGGCAGACAACATGGAGGAGCGGGACGGAGGGGCAAATACTGATAGGCTGCGGAGGAAATGCACAGAGCAACGGGACGTAGAAGCAGGACGTGGAAGAGCCAGCCCAAACGCGGAGGAGCCAGTCCAAACACTGGCAAACAGTGCACCAACGCAGAGCTGTGGGGCCAAACACTTTCTCTGGACCAGGCTGCTTAGAGGTGAGTTTCTGTTCTCAATTCTTTTTTCTTTTCTTTTCTGTTTTTACATTTTGTCATATAACTTCATCAGGTGTCTGCAACTGAATGTATAGGCTACTTTTTAACCTTGCCTGGTGGATCTGTATGCTGTGAAAAATGAAAAAAATAAAAAAATAAAATAATAATAATAAAATAAAAAACTAACTAATGGTTTCACTTGCTGCAATCAGCTCCTGGGGCCAACAAAAAAAAGTTTTAATTTTAAATATTAGTAGATCACTATACCATATTAGATTTGAATAATCTCCCTAACAACAATTTGTTTGTTCTGTCTTTAATAACCTACCGGTATTATGTAAAATGTTTGTATTTGTATTGTCTAGTTTGCTAATTTCCATCAAATTCTCCCTTTTGTCTTTTAGAATAAAATGAATGAATGCAGTGTAAATTCGCCCCTGCCGCCGAAGCTGTTCTTCTGAAACACTACCGTCTTCATCACAAAAGTAATGCCTGGCCATGCATCCACACGGACTGTTTATGCACTTTTAAAACAATTAGTTCTTTGAAATCTCACCTTTCAAGATCACACAGTACTGTTCAAAGACAAGAAAACGTAACTTTTAATTGTTGGCTATGTGATTTCAGAGACATTTGTTGTAAAAAGAAAATTTTGGTTCATCTGCATCATCACCTTAGAAA
>SSNQ01033951.1:128016-142467 GCA_006942095.1 Nothobranchius kuhntae
CCCAACTTTTTTTTTTTTTACAGTGCAGATGCATTGTTTCAGTGTGTTAGCACAAGTGCTAATTTGCAGCACTTGTCCATATTAAGGGGCTGGTGACAGCATGAATAATGTACAGGTGTGCCTCAGACTGCCCACAATAAAAGGACACCCAGACATGTGCAGTTTTGCTTCATGGGGGTGGTGGGGCATAAAACCAGTCAGTTTCTGGTGAGGTCACCACTTGCCTCACACAGGCCAACACGTCTCCATCTCCATAGAGTTGATCATGCTTTTGACTGTGGCCTGTGGAACATTGGTCCACCCCTCTTCAGTAGCTGTGTGAAGTTGCTGAATATTGGCGGGAACTGGAACACGCTGTTGTTTACGCCAATCCAGAGCATCCCAAACATCCTCAATGGGTGTCATGTCTGAGTATGCTGGCCATGCGAGAACTGGGATGTTTTCAGCTTCCAGGAACTGAGTCCAGATCCTTGTAATGCGGGGCTGTGTGTTATGCTGCAACATGAGGTGATGGTCGTGGATGAACGGCACAACAACGGGCCTCAGGATCATCACGGTACCTCTGTGCATTCAAAATGTCATCAATAAAATGCACCTGTGTTCGTTGTTCATAACATACGCCTGCCCATACCAGTACCCTACCACCGCCATGGGCCACTCGTTCCACAACGATGACGTCAGCAAACCGCTCACCCACACAACGCCACACACACAGTCTGCCATCTGCCCTAAACAGTGAAAACCAGGACTCACCTTCCTCCCAATCATGGTCTGTCTTTACTCATGTGGATTACCAGGACATTTGCCTTCAATAAGCTTCTTTCTAAACCTTCTTCTGTCTTTGGATGGTAAAGTGTTTATATATCCGGGACTTTGTACATAAACTTTCTGAAAGTGTACGTCACGTTTTGATAGCAGCCATATTGTTTTTGCCACCCAGCCACTCGTGCATGAGCACAAAGGTATAAAAAGATGTTCACATAACTCTCCCTTTTATGTTTCTCTGTCAGTTTCAAAAGGGGACAAAATACCCTCAGCATACAACAGCATGTTGTACTTTCATCAATAAAACGTGAAGAAATTACAACCCCCCCACACACACACACACACACCACCTCCCTCTGATTTTTTCACAAATCACTGGTTTCATATGGCTTGGATCGGTACTCAATCAATGCTATGAAATTCAGTCGGTGCCCTAAAAAGTACCGAGTTGTGTACCATCCCTACCTATCAGTATGGATCACTTCCAATCCATCAGTGGTGGAGATACCAAAGGTAAGCCAGTTAAACAAAGAGGAGCCACCAAAGCTAATGATCAAGGGTTTAGCGGCAACAATCAAGCATTTCCTCCTATCTCTTCCTGCAGCCCAGTCAGGGCCAAAGAGATGGACGATGGCATGCTGAAGTAAAAGCCTCAGAGGAGAGAAAAGAGCTGCAAGTTTCTTACTGATTGAGCAATCAAGACAGATGAATAAGAGGGAAGTTACATGAGATTGGGAGTAAGATGTAGTGGAGACCCCTGATTATCTTCTTATCTCCTGCTTAGAAGTCAGCGAGGGAGAGATCCTGGCAGGAATGGAGCAGGAGGTCGTTGGCTAAGTTCTTATCGCCTGGATTCAGCTGAAGGGACATCACCACAGAGCTAACAGAAAACCTGATAGGGAAGAATAGAGACCGTCCCTCCCAGTATCCCACTTCCTGTTGGCTTGAATCAGATCAAAGCGTTTGTTTCATATGGTTTTGTAATTCCAGAAGCTGGAGCTCTCCAGACTGAATCCTGCTGCAGCAGAAGAGTCTGCTTCTGAAGGACGGCTCCTGCTGCTCCACAGCAAAGGATTAATATTTTAGCGTGCGGTGAATAAACGGAAGGCTATTGTGTTGGACAGAAGACTTTGCTTTAGAATTACATTTTCTTGGCAAGATAAGCTCCTAACTCTAATCCCATCATATGTACTGCAGGCTGACCTCTGCTGAATGGGTATCACTGTGGATTCTGAGCTTTAGAGGACTCTGCGTGTGAATATTCTCACTTCTCATTTTCTCTTTATCTCCATTAAAGCAACTTTTTAAATCCCGAGCAGGAGCCGCAGCCCGATCTGGCTCTGCTGACTGCAGAATCCTCATTAAAGAGTAAGGACGTCAAAAGTTTCACCCAATGACAGTTACTTAGTCAGCTAGGTTTTGTTGTTGTATTGACGTTCATTCGGACTTTTACAGCTGCACACAGTCAAATAGCACCCCCTAATGGTGGATGCTAGCTGCTTGTGGAATCAGCGTGACAGTAAAAAGGAAACACTCTTATTTTTATCTGAACACAGCTGCTGAAACACATCAGAAACAGCTGATGTCACAATAAACAAACAATAAACAAACAACTAATGTGACATATTTCAGCATCCGACTGCTAAATATGAAATCTTTCAACGTGTGGAGCAATAGAGCCATTCAGAATGGTTCTGGACCATTAAAATAAAACCACCATGATGATAATTAGCTGCTAACTACAGCTTTTCAAAGTAACTAAAACTCGAAACCAGAGCTTCTTAATCCAGAGAGCTGTCCCACCAAGCGAGCTAATCCCCAAAGCCAGGCTCACTCTGAAAATCCCACCACAACTTCCCCAAATATGTTTCCAGAAGTGAAGCCCCCCCCATTCACTATAGTGTCATATGCATGAAAGCTTGCATCATGGCTTCATCTGTGAGGCTTGTTTACTCCAGTTATGAGGCGAGCACTTAACTCCTCTGCTATTGTTGCACACCTTGTTGACTTTGTCCACAAACTACATCTCCATCACAGTGAATGACAGCTGCAGGTGGAACAGCAGAGAAAATACTGCTGATGGTGCCAAAGAACACTTTGGGACAACCCTTGCGTCTCTTCAATGGTTCATCTGCATGGAAGATCCAGGAGCCACAACACATCTGGACAGTTTTACTCCAAAGCAACAGATGTGGGATATTCCTGCTGCACTGCAGCCTTCCTCGTGACGGACCACCTTCACTTATGCACCGGATTGGACAGGCAGGGAGAAGATCATACAACACAAAAAGGGAAAGAGAGGGAGGGTGGCTGGACAACAGTACACAACAAACACACAACACACACAGACCAAACTACAAACACACACCACACAACAAACACACAGCAGACAATAAACACGCACCAAACACACAACAGACACACACCAGACAACAGACAAACACCAGACAACAAATACACATGTAGCGAAGAAATTCCTACATTTAATTAGAAACCAAAAAATGTGAAATATCACAAAGGATGAAATATCACTTTAATGGATCTTTAAGTAAATTTAATCAGAAGACTGGATGTTTTTATTACAGGGATTGAGCAACACTTCGTATTAACTTCAAGAAAAGAGAGTGAGTCAAGTTTTAAAAGTTTAAAGATTTATTACTTAACAAATTAAAACTAGACTAACTTCAACACTAGCTGTATGGTGTAACTAAGGTGAGGTAAGACTGAGAATGGTGTATGTGTGAACCAGCAGAAATCCGGAGAAACGATTAGTTCTGATGGGAGTGAAGATGATGTTTCGCGCTAGGCTTGGTTTGAAGATTTATAACACACATTGAGACGCCATTCTGCCAGTTTACGTACCCTTGGCGGAAGTCCCCGTCTAGATCAGGAGGTGTAGAGGTCCAACTTGGACCTTCCTGTAGCCGAAGCCTGTAGAACAGCCGCGGCCGCCAACCAGTCCTGTCTTTGAGATACTCCCAGGTCACGACAGTTTTATTGGCATCTAGCAAGAACCAAAAAGGGGTCGTGATGATTCAGCTTTTATTCTTAAAGGAACCGTTGCAGCAGGTGGAACAGCAACAGATTTTATCCAGCTTGTCATTGGTTCTTTTGGCTGAAGAGGAGAGTTATGGATTGGCCACTCCGACACTTCTCTAGAAAGCTCTGAACTCAAGTTAAAGATGACGTGGGCATAGTTTAATAATTTGGATGTTTTGATTTACGGTCGAATCAAAAAGGGACAGATTTACCAAGCACCACCAAAACCACGCCTCGCATCAGACCTGGAAGGTTCTGAATGGATCAGTAAAAGCAATGTGTCATGTGACTTTTTAAGCATTGCGTGTAATCAGTCTCTAGGGGAAACATTTAAAGTTATATTATTTATCATATTCTATAGGATTATAATATCAAGTAATTAATATTTTCATTTCACAGATTGGTTCACATTTTATTATTGACTAACACTTTGTTAGCTTATTAAAAATAGAGTTCTTTCATTTATTACAAAGAAAGAGTCCGTTGTCTTCATTCTTCTCTTGGGCTGGAAAGGAAAACAGTTTAGAAGCAGAGCATGAGACCTTGAGCAATATCTCATGCAGATTAGTTCTTGCTGAGGAGAGGGGGAATTACTTTTAGGTGGAAAACAGTCCTTTCATTCTCTTACACACACCAGACAACAAACTATAGAAATGATATTTTCTTCTTCTTCTTCAAACAGAGCCGTGTCCAGGACTTTTAAAATGGGGTGGCCCATGTGGGGCACTTGTTTATGCATGGGTGGCACCAATGGTTATCCTTATTTATTTATTTATTCACACAATTCGTTTATTTATTTACTTTCTAGTGAATTTTGGAGTTTCACATTGCACAATCACCATTTTTTTCTATTCATCTTCTAGTTTTGTGGTGGTTAGCAAGTCACTTCTTGTTGCATTATTGCCACCAACTGGAGTTGAGTGGGACTCAATACTATTTATGTGAATGTGAAAAAATAATAAATAATATTAATACTACAGAAATGTTCTGTATGCCTGGGCTAGAAGACAATGTTAAAGGTGCTTGCTTACCACACACTATTTTTGGAGTTTACAACTCAAGCCTTTTGTCGACAATGTAAAGTCAATTTAAACTGGAACTTAGTAGGGTGGCACCTGGGGTGGCCAATCAGATTCTAAGGGTGGCATGTGCTACCCCAGGCCACTCCCTGGACACGCCCCTGTCTTCAAACACACAACAGACAACAAACACACACCAGACAATAGACACTCAACAAATAGACACCAGACAAAAGACAACAAACACACAACAGATAACAGACACACAACAGACAACAGACACACACCAGACAACAAACACACACCAGACAACAGACAGGAAGGAAAGGAAGGAATCAGTGGCTGTCCTAGCTTCATTCAGGAAGAGCCCACATCGTAGCACTCGCCGCATGTCACTGGAGAGTGGCATTAGTCGAACATCCCTTTGGCAGATAATAGCTACTCCTTCCTACTGCTATTCAAAGCTTCTGTATGGCTTTGAGAGGATTCTGGTCCACCATACAGCACCTCAGGAGGGGCCAACACTACCAACATTGTTTATGGTGGGGAAGGTATGCTGCTGACCTCGGCTCAAGAGGTTGTGGATTGGTGTGCAGAGTAATTGGAAGATCTCCTCAATCCCACGCATGCCTTCCAGTGAGGAAGCAGAGTCCAGAAACTTTGGGTTGGGCTCTCCAATCTCTGGTGCTGAGGTCACTGAGGTGGTTAAAAAGCTCCTTAGTGGCAAGGCTCCGAGTATGGATGACATTGGCCCAGAGTTCCTTAAGGCCCTGGATGTTGTAGGGCTGTGTTGGCGTGGGCATCGGGGGTACTTCCACTGGACTAGCAGACCGAGGTGGTGGTCCCCCTTTTTAAAAAGGATGTGATAAATGATAAATGAGAAAAAACCCGCACTTGTATAGTGCACTTGTATAGACTCCACAACACTTTACACTACATTGTTTCATTCATCCATTCACACACACACACACATTCACAAGGGTCCCAAGCACAGATGCCACTGGTCCCTCCAACCACCACCAGCAGGCAATGTGGGTTAAGTGTCTTGCCCAAGGACACACTGGCAGAATTCTCTGTCCGGAGCCAGGATCAAACCTGCAACCTTACAATTACTGGACAACCCGCTTAACCTGTTGACCTACTGCTGCCCCAACTACAGGGGCATTGCACTCCTGAGCCTTCTTGGTAAAGTATATTACAGGGCTCTGGAGAGGAGGCTACATCAGATTGTCAAACCTCGGATTAAGGAGGAGCAATGTGGTTTTTGTCCTGGCTGTGGAACACTGGACCACCTCTATGCCCTTAGGAATCTTGGAGGGTGCGTGGGAGTTTGCCCAACCAGTCTTCATGTGTTTTGTGGTTTCGGAGAAGGCGTTCAACTTTTGGGTGGCCCTGTGGGGGCTACTCTGGGCGTGTGGGGTGCCAGGCCCTGTGATATAGGCTGTTAGGTTTCAATATGACCACAAAAGTTTCCACAAAAATAAACAATCAATGATGAACAAGAGTCTGATTCTAGACCTGCATGCAGAAAAGGGACACACAACAATACAACAGCAGCAAGATATCACTGTGTCAACTTGATGACGAAATATAAAATCAACATTGTTTTACTGAACAGTCACATGATAATAAATCACAGTGCATTGAGTGTCAACCACAGCCTTAAGACATGTGTTGAACGTGCCCAAGTCCATACTTATGAGAGCATCATGTGAGCACCTGTGTGTGTCACGTGCTTGTATATGTAAGGTTTCTCTATAAGAGCATCCAATAGAGTGTGAGGGGCCACAGATCTGCCCCCAAAGATGTGTAGGAGATGGAGGGAGCTCCAAGTCCCAGAGATCCAGGAGCTGCCCCAGAGCACAGAGACCCCAAGGAGACTGCGACCAGAAAAGCCCCTTTGTAACAGATTCTGTTCATAACTTTTATGGACAGGATTCCTAGGTGCAGCCAAGTTGTTGAAGGGATCTGTTTTGGTGGCCTGAGGATCAGGTCTCGGCTTTTTGCAGATGATGTGGTCCTTTGGGCTTCATTAGAGCATGATCTTCGTCTCTCACTGAAATGGTTTGCAGCCGAGTGTGAAACAGCTGGCATGAGAATCAGCTCCTCTAAATCTGAGACCATGGTCTTGATTTGGAAAAGGTCAGGTCTCCGGGTCAAGGATGAGGTCCTGCCTCAAGTGGAGGAGTTAAGTATCTCGGAGTCTTGTTCACGAGTGAGGGAAAGCTGGAGTGTGAGATCGACAGACAATTTGGTGCTGTGTCACCAGTGATGTGGGCATTGTACCGATCTGTCATGGTGAAGAGAGACCTTAGCCAGAGGTCAAAAGACAATGCTCTTGATTTACTGGTGGAGCTACATTCCTACACTCACTTATGGTCATGAGCTTTAGGTAGTGACCAAAAGAACGAGATTGCGGATACAAGCGGCCGAAAAGAGTTTTCTCTGCAGGATGTCTGTTATAAATAGGGTAAGAAGTTCATCATCTGGGAAGGGCTCGAAGTAGGCCCACTGCTCCTCCACATTGAGAGGAGCCGGTGCAGGTGACTCAGGCATCTGATTAGGATGCCTCCTGGACGTCTCCCTGATGAGGTTTTCCGGGCACGTCAAACTGGGAAAAAGGCCTAACACTGACACGCTGGAGAGTCTATGTCTCACAGTTGGCCAGGGAACACCTTAGGACAGGGCCCCGAGGGCCAGTATCCAGCACGTTTTAGTGGTTTCTCATGTCCAACACACTACATTCAGTGGTTGAATCATCTGTGCAGCAGCTCATCAGGCTGTGCAGAAACCTGTTAATCACCTGCTGATTGACATCAGGTGTTTTGAATCAGGGTTAAAACTAAAACGTGCTGGATACCGGCCCTTGAGGCCCAGAACTCAATAGTACTGTCTTAGGATTTTTCTGGAGGAGCTGGCCCAAGGGGCTGGGGATAGGGAAGTCTGGGCCTCCCTGCTTAGGCTACTGCCCCCACCAACCGACCCTGCAAAAGCAGCTGAATGCGGATGGATGGATGGAATTTCAAGCTAATAGGAATATTTAGAATATACTTTGGTAACAAGTATTAATCACCCTTTTTGCAAGTGTAGCATTGAGGATTAGCTACATAATTTGTTAAATGATCAATAAGACGCAATATTCCATTTATATATGAAATATGATCCTTATTGGCCTTTGAATATTTGACTTAATATTCCTTTAGGTTATTTAGGCTACTCAGGGATTACATACTTCATATTAATTCAGATAGGGCCAAGGATATAGTTGATACAAATGAATTTAATTCTATTTTCCTAATCCATGTGATTATACATGCCAAACAATGTATGAAATGATGTATTGTGAGCTAAACATTTTAGCAAAACCTTGTGAGTATCTGAGATATCTTGTGATGTCTGGGCTGTAAAATCAGTTTTGTTGTATTGTTTGATAAGCTAGAGATTATGCATAAAACCATCCGATGCCATTTGTACCAAGTCTACACACCCTTGTATGAAGGTCCCCGTGCGATCCAGGGGGTCAAGAGGTCGGGATGGACACTGCCGGTAGCGGGACTGCCTCTGCTTCCTGCGTTCCCCCTCATGTGTTCTCCAGCACCCCTCTAGGTTCCTCTTATGGGTCTCCTTGTGTTCCTCATGTGCCTCCTTGTGTTCCCCAACCCCTCCAGGTGTCCTTATAGGATCTTCTTCATGTGTACCCAAGCTTCCTGTGCCCCTCTTTGTCCCCAGCTCCCTCCCGGTCTCCCCTAGTCACCCCTCTGTAGTTTTTCTATAGGTTCAGCTTTTCATTTTATTAGTCTCCTTTGGTGTGTGTTTCCTTCCCCACTTGTTAATTAGTCTCCCTCACTCCTCAGGTCTTTAGTTATTTGTTCTTTGGTTTTTCTGTGCCCTTAGTCTTATAGGTTTATTATTTATTTTGAGATTTATAGGTTAGGGTTTATCCCCTCTGCTTGGTTTTCCCTTCCCATTTAATTAATTGATTTCACCAGTCTCCCCTCAGTTCTCTCTCCCCACGCACCTGATCCTCGTCTCCCAATCACTCAGTCCCTGTGTATATAACCCTGTATGCGGCGCAGTGTTTTGTCGGTCCATTGTTGTTTGTCTGCGTTGTTTTGTACCCCCACAAGATCTCTACTCATAAGTGTGCTTTTGGTTTTGTCTTTCAGTTTAGATATCAGGTTTGGCTTCCTGCCTTTTTGGATTTTTGTTCCCCATCCTAATAAAAGGATTTTACTTTTACAATCGCTCCTGCCTTGTGTCGTCTGGTGTTCTACATCTTGGGTCATAACCTCCTACTCCTAATGTGACACATGGACCATTTTGTTTTTTGAGTTCAGATCAACCGGGGAAGGTACGGGGACTGTGGAGGACAGACATCCTCTGGAGCAATTTGTTAAAAAGACCTAATAAGTGCGGCTTCAAGCAAGTTATGTCCAAGATAAACGGAGGTCCGCAGCAGCGCAGGGACCACCTCATACCTCCTTTATACCGCCATCGCAAAATCTGTGAAAAGGTCACGATTTGCACCACATTACCATCACTGTCTAAGTTATGCTGATGACACCCAGATCTACCTAGCCCTATCAACTAGTAACTATTGTCCACTGGACTCACTCTGTCAGTGTCTAGAACAAGGAAATGACTGGATGCAGGTAAACTTCCTTCAGTTAAACAAGGACAAGACTGAAGTTATTGTCTCTGGCAACAAGAAGGTTAGGATGGATGTTATTGCTCAGCTGGACTCCAGGGGAATTATTATTGACTACTGCTGAACAAAGATTTTCGATTCCTCCAGACCTGTGTATTAAACAAAAGCAGTTCTGGATTACCTCTCAATCTGTGTGTTAATAAAACCAGGCTGCGAGGTCAGAGAGAGGTCTGTGTGTGTGAATGTGTGTGTGTGTGTGATTTGACTCCTGATCTCCCAATGTTGTAAATAATGGATGTGCTTCACTACTCTGCTGTTTTTGGTGAATAAATGTTGTGGTTTTAGCCTTTTACTGACCTCTGAGGGGTTAGTCCAGTATGCAATAAATATTCAGGGTAGACGCTGCGTCTGGGATATGTTCATGATTGGCTTAAAGCAGACCGCTGGAGTGGAGAAGAGAAGGAAGGGGGGTACCCTCTCCCTCCTTGACTGATGACCAGAAGAAAGAAATGAGGTAATGCCGGAAGGACACCAAGCAAGAGACGCTGGGAGGAGTCACAAAGGCCGGCAGAGTGTTTCCTGAAACCGGAGTTGTCGTGGAGACGAAGAGGAGACCAGAAGGAGGGGGAAGTGAAGGAATAAAAAGGGGGGGCCCAGGAGAAGTCGGGAGTTCTGGGTTCTGGGAGAGTTCTGTACGAGTTCGGTGGAGCTCTGTGTTTCTTGTCTGACCCGCTGCATCGGGGTGATTGTTTGGATTAATCTTTGTTCATCCTATTAAATAAAAACCTTGGTTTCTTATTATGAGAAACTTAAAAGGATTTTCGGTGCCTTGGGTCTCTGTTGGTGTCGTGTAACCGAAAAGGTGAGATGCTGGTTACTTGTTATCCCACTCCAAGAGGTTTACTCCAGTCAGATTACAGTCATTAACCTAAGCAATACATGAGCTGCAGGTGACTAAGATGTGTTTGGGTTTGAACCGAGTCTTCCTTTGAGCTGCAAGCAGTGTGTTTGCCGGGATCAGAGTCTAGGTTAATGGTGATTGCTGATCAGCTCCTATAGTGTGCAGGCAGTTTTAGAAAGCGACTGAATATCACGCCCACGCACAAATAGAAATACAAGTCAACCTGAGACGTAACATCTGTTAAAGAGTCAGCTAGTTTGGGAAGATGACTTGTAACAACTACGACCTGATCTTCTCTGGACATCTTAAGGTTATAACAAAATCAGCGTTTTATCACCTTCATCAAATATCAAGAGTCAGAGGTCTCATGTCCAGACCAGATTTAGATAAACTAATTCATGCTTTTATTTCTAGTCGGCTGGACTACTGCAATGGTCTCCTAACTGGTCTTCCCAAAAAATCTGTGAAGCAACTGCAGCTTGTTCAGAATGCTGCTGCTAGTCTTAACAAGAACTAAGAGAACGGAGCACATCACTCCTGTTCTTAGATCCCTACACTGGTTACCAGTAAACTACAGAATAGATTTCAAAGTGTTCCTACTAGTTTATAATCACTCAATGGCATGGGACCAAAATACATGTCAGATCTCATTCCTGTATATACACCCAATAGGGCTCTGAGATCCCTTGGTAACAATCAGCTGGTAGAACCTCGGGTCAGAACCAAACATGGTGGAGATGCATTTAGTTACTATGGTGCTCACATATGGAATCAGCTCCGCCAGGACCTCAGATCTGCCCCAACCCTAGTGTTTAAAACTAAAATGCATTTTTTTTTCTTCTTCTTCTTCTTCTTCTTCTTCGAAAAAAAAAATATTAAAAAAGGGAAAAATGATAGAAAAAAAATTAAATAAAAAAACAAAACAAAAAAAGCACTAATGTACTCAACAGCCTTTAAATGAATTGTTTCTAATGCTGCATCGTCTCCACTGTAATCTGTTATGTAATTACTCAACCTTAATTCTGTCTTTTCCTTTTAGCTCTAAATAATAATTTTATCTGTGTATATTTTTTTATTTGTGTTCTTGTGTTTGTTGTTGTGCCATTTAATGCTAATTGTAAAGCACATTGAATTGCCCTGTGTTGAATGTGCTCTACCACTAATAAAAGGCCTAACACTTCCTGATGCCGCCACAGCTTTGCTGAAAATTGTACTATTTTGTAAAAACTGCTAATGAAAATGGACAAGTTTGTGAGTTGATAAAAAGAATTTGACAATAAAAAGTAAACATATTATGCACTATGGCTTTAAAGCAGCTGCGGTGAACTATTATATCTATTAGCACTGACCTCATGTGATGGAGATGACATAATGCACCAGATCATAGTTGAATATTTGTTGGATTGACGGACTTACATCCATTTTTGTTTTTTCTCCTGCCATCTTGTAGATGAACATCCCAACATTACTGTTCACAAGTTGATGAGGTGTTTGCCAACAATCTCAAACATTACCGGCCATTCACTTACAGATGGTGAAACAACACTCAGCCAATCAAATGAGTTCACTTAACAAAACTTCCCTGGGTCCTGGAAAAAGTTTCTGTAGTTGACAAGCTTCTAAAATTCCTCCCATGAGATCCGCCTGTGCCCGAGGTCTCCTGACAGAAGGAGCACAAAAAACTGCCAAATGAAGGCAAGCATGATGCATCAGGTCCAGCTGTCTGAACCACTTCAGCTGACTTCTCTCAAACAGAGCAACAGCTGCTCTACTTCAGGATCAGTTTAGTTCTCTGGATTTCCTCTTCTCAACTTCAATACTTATCTCTTCCTCAACATAAAGCAAAGCCACAGTGGGTGTGTGGCAATTAGTTAACATTTACCCCCCCCAACACACACACACACTGTCACGATTTCATTGATGTTTGCCAAAAGGGATTTTAGGGGCTGGTGCCACTGATAACATCGATCTTCTCCTCTTTTACCTCCGTTTTTAATTATCTCTCCTCACCCCATGGCCACTCTCATTGTATGTCCATCTGTCTGCCTGAACAGCACACCTTAGACCAAAAAAGACAGCAGCTTGGGCATTTCCTGTAAGAGAGGGCCAAAGGGGCCTTGATCCGGGCTCGTTTCACCACAATACAGGACATGGATGCTCCAACACCCTTCTTTTTTAACCTGGAAAAGACTTCAAGCCAGAAAAAACAAATGGTTGGCCTTCGTCTGCCAGATGGACAGTTATCCACAGACCCACTGGAGATAAGGAAGCATGCAGTAGAATTCTATACCAGCCTATTTAAGGCTGCCCCATGTGATGTGAACTGTGCCAGAGAGCTGTTGCAGGTGCATCCTTCCTTGACCACAGCAGACCAGGGAATCTTAAATTCAGACATAACCATGGAGGAGCTTACAACGGCAGTCTCCCAGATGGCTGCAGAGAAATCTCCGGGGGATTAACGGTTTACCTGCTGACTTCTACACATTCTTCTGGAGCAGTATGGGACAGGACCTGATGGATGTTTTTAAAGACTCACTTCAGACAGGAGCACTTCCTGCATCGTGTAGGCGGGGCGTTCTGTCCCTGCTGCCGAAAAAAGGGGACTTAACCCAACAAAAAAACTGGAGACCAGTTTCCTTGTTGTGTTCAGGCTATAAGATTTTTTCTAAGTTCCTATCAAACAAACTTTGGGGATTCATCGGAGGTCTAAACCCAGACGATCAGTCCTTCTGTATACTAGGAAAGTCATTAATAGCCAATTTATTTTTAATGATAGATGTGTTTGACGTTTGTAACCTTTATGATGTAAATGCAGGTATCATTTCTATTGATCAGGAAAAAGCGTTTGATAGGGTTGATCATGAGTTCCCGTTCTCTACACTACAGGCCTTTGGTTTTGGGGGGTCCTTTCTGGAAGGGATTAAGATGCTGTATATGAATGTCAGCTGCATGGTGAAGGTAGCGGGGGGCCTGAGTCAACCCATACCAGTTTTAAGAGGAATCAGACAGGTTGTCCCATCCTAGGACAACTGCATATTTTAGCTATTGAACCGCTGCTGTGTCGGCTGAGGAACAGGCTGAAAGGTCTACACCTACTTTTACCTGTCTCTAGTCCTCCCTTAGTTGTGTCTGCTTATGCAGATGATGTGAATGTTTTTATCCATGATCAGCAGGATGTACAAGAACTCAGATCTAGTTTACTTTTATATGAGGATGCATCCTCAGCTAAGGTTAACTGGGACAAGAGTGAGGCATGTGTAGTGGGGGGTGGGACCTTGGTGATGTCCCGCCTTTGCCAGAAGAGCTGAGGTGGGGAACGGGAGGTATTAAAACATTAGGCCTGTACTTAGGTAGTGAAAGGTTTCAGAAACAGAACTGGGAGAAGATGCTGGAGAAGGTGGAGGTGCAGCTGTCTAAATGGAAATGGCTTCTCCCTCAGCTGTCCTACGGGGCAGGGTTCTGCTAGCAAACAACCTGGTTGCCTCGTTTCTGTGGCACAGACTGATTGTACTGGTTCCACCACCGGGTCTGCTGGAAGGTGTTTAGAAGCTGTTGGTGAAATTCTTCTGGTCCGGTCACCACTGGATCAGAGCTTCGGCTCTTTGCCTATACCTGTGTCAGAGGGAGGACAAGGACTAATAGACGTGGTGTCTAGAACTGCAGCCTTCAGGTTACAGACAGCTCAGAAGCTTCTTTATGGTGACAGACTCTGCTGGCTCCCCCTGGCTCATCTCCTGCTGCAGAAGGTTGGTGGGCTTGGGCTGAACAAACACCTGTTCCTGTTGAATCGGAAGGTGTTGGATCTCACAAGGATTAGTCCGTTCTACTCGTCAGTGCTGGACACTTAAAAAGAATTTAAAAGTCAAGTCTCTCTCTCTCTCTCTCTCCCTCACTCACCCATGGTCTCTCTCTCTCTCTCCCTCCCTCACTCACCTACGGTCTCTCTCCCTCTCCCCCTCCCTCACTCATGGTCTCTCCCTCTCTCCCTCCCTCACCCGTGGTCTCTCCCTCTCTCCTTCCCTCACCTATGGTCTCTCTCTCTCTCTCTCTCTCTCTCTCTCTCTCTCTCTCTCTCTCTC
>SSNQ01033951.1:142477-156643 GCA_006942095.1 Nothobranchius kuhntae
AACGGTTTACCTGCTGACTTCTACACATTCTTCTGGAGCAGTATGGGACAGGACCTGATGGATGTTTTTAAAGACTCACTTCAGACAGGAGCACTTCCTGCATCGTGTAGGCGGGGCGTTCTGTCCCTGCTGCCGAAAAAAGGGGACTTAACCCAACAAAAAAACTGGAGACCAGTTTCCTTGTTGTGTTCAGGCTATAAGATTTTTTCTAAGTTCCTATCAAACAAACTTTGGGGATTCATCGGAGGTCTAAACCCAGACGATCAGTCCTTCTGTATACTAGGAAAGTCATTAATAGCCAATTTATTTTTAATGATAGATGTGTTTGACGTTTGTAACCTTTATGATGTAAATGCAGGTATCATTTCTATTGATCAGGAAAAAGCGTTTGATAGGGTTGATCATGAGTTCCCGTTCTCTACACTACAGGCCTTTGGTTTTGGGGGGTCCTTTCTGGAAGGGATTAAGATGCTGTATATGAATGTCAGCTGCATGGTGAAGGTAGCGGGGGGCCTGAGTCAACCCATACCAGTTTTAAGAGGAATCAGACAGGTTGTCCCATCCTAGGACAACTGCATATTTTAGCTATTGAACCGCTGCTGTGTCGGCTGAGGAACAGGCTGAAAGGTCTACACCTACTTTTACCTGTCTCTAGTCCTCCCTTAGTTGTGTCTGCTTATGCAGATGATGTGAATGTTTTTATCCATGATCAGCAGGATGTACAAGAACTCAGATCTAGTTTACTTTTATATGAGGATGCATCCTCAGCTAAGGTTAACTGGGACAAGAGTGAGGCATGTGTAGTGGGGGGTGGGACCTTGGTGATGTCCCGCCTTTGCCAGAAGAGCTGAGGTGGGGAACGGGAGGTATTAAAACATTAGGCCTGTACTTAGGTAGTGAAAGGTTTCAGAAACAGAACTGGGAGAAGATGCTGGAGAAGGTGGAGGTGCAGCTGTCTAAATGGAAATGGCTTCTCCCTCAGCTGTCCTACGGGGCAGGGTTCTGCTAGCAAACAACCTGGTTGCCTCGTTTCTGTGGCACAGACTGATTGTACTGGTTCCACCACCGGGTCTGCTGGAAGGTGTTTAGAAGCTGTTGGTGAAATTCTTCTGGTCCGGTCACCACTGGATCAGAGCTTCGGCTCTTTGCCTATACCTGTGTCAGAGGGAGGACAAGGACTAATAGACGTGGTGTCTAGAACTGCAGCCTTCAGGTTACAGACAGCTCAGAAGCTTCTTTATGGTGACAGACTCTGCTGGCTCCCCCTGGCTCATCTCCTGCTGCAGAAGGTTGGTGGGCTTGGGCTGAACAAACACCTGTTCCTGTTGAATCGGAAGGTGTTGGATCTCACAAGGATTAGTCCGTTCTACTCGTCAGTGCTGGACACTTAAAAAGAATTTAAAAGTCAAGTCTCTCTCTCTCTCTCTCTCCCTCACTCACCCATGGTCTCTCTCTCTCTCTCCCTCCCTCACTCACCTACGGTCTCTCTCCCTCTCCCCCTCCCTCACTCATGGTCTCTCCCTCTCTCCCTCCCTCACCCGTGGTCTCTCCCTCTCTCCTTCCCTCACCTATGGTCTCTCTCTCTCTCTCTCTCTCTCTCTCTCTCTCTCTCTCTCTCTCTCTCTCTCTCTCTCTCTCTCTCTCTCTATCTCGCTCTCTCTCATTCTCTCCCTCCCTCACCTATGGTCTCTATCTCTGTCTCTCTCCCTCACCTACAGTCTTGCTCTCTCTCCTTCGCCTGCCAGATGGACAGTTATCCACAGACCCGCTGGAGTGTCATTCTCAGAATCTACAACTGAATAGTAACAGTGTTGATTCTAGTATGTAGATAACCCTACAGGAGATAAGGAAGGATGCAGTAGAATTCTATACCAGCCTATTTAAGGCTGCCCCATGTGATGTGAACTGTGCCAGAGAGCTGCTGCAGGGCCTCCCTTTCTTGACCACTGCAGACCAGGAAATCTTAAATGCAGGCATAACCATGGAAAAGCCTTCATTGAGACTTTTACCCTATCTGACCAATGGGATGATGATGACAGTGAGTACGTTTTCCCATGTCTGGAGGTTAAAGCAGCTGGTGAGGGTTGGCAGGAGGAGAGTGGATCACTGCTGAACCCGAACATTCCAGTGTTTGTCTCCTTCCAGTCTGAAGCACCGGGGAGGGATGTCCTTTTTGTAACCAAACAGAGACCCTAGAGCAGGGGTGGGCAATTATTTTTTCCATGGGGCCACATGAGAAACAGAAAATTTTGTGGAGGGCCAGGCCAAAAGGCTGAAGTCAATTATGCATAATATTAATGGTATTTCTTTATAAAAAGCAGTAAATACCATTGTTTCTTCAAGCTGGTAAGAGTAGACTATATGTTATAAATGAGCAAAAAGGAAAAACTGAGGTTGGCTTACAAAAATGTGATTTATTCAAATTTCCCAAGGCAATGATAAACAAAGTGAGCACATTTGGTTTTTGTTAAACATTTGTGACTTATATTAGTTAACAGTTTCAGTCACATTCACTCCAAAACACATTTTGAGTTTCAAATATTGTTGGAAAGAGGTTCTTAGCATTCTACAGACACACAGTATTGTCTGTAAAATGAAATCACTGAACTGTGATCTTGAGAAAGAGGTTTAAAAAAAGTGTCCCAGTTCACTGCTAGTTGCCTACATTTTTGGTCCAAACACCTTATTTTGTGTTTTTAAGCGATTTTTTTCTTATTCAGTGAGAGAAATCTAGTCTCTGCTGGGCTTTAACGAGTGCATCAAAGTCAGGTTGAATGTCTGAGGTGGAGATGCAAAGCACAGCTGATAAATGATCATCAGTGAAAGAGGATCTATACCTGGATTTTGTAAACTTCATTGAAAATGTTTGTTCACAAATGTAGGTAGAGCCGAAGAGAACCAACATCTTCTGAGCATGTCTCCTCAGGTTTGGAAAGTTCTCCTCCTTAAGAGAAGAGTAGAAATCCAACAGAGATCCTGACTTAAAGTGCTCTGCCAGTACTGCATCAGACTGCAGGTCAATGAGATCCAGCTGCACCTCACTGGGTGCATTATCCCCACTGCAGGTAAAGGGAGAGGAAATCATGTGCATTTCATCCTCGATTGTTCTGAGATCTTCGAAACGCCTTGAAAACTCACCATGTAATGCTCCTAACATGGATGAGTACCTACTGAGGTGATCAGCTGATGGTGTGACTTCGTTCAGGGTTTGCATGTGAGTGAGAGTGTTGCTCTCCAGTTGACTTGAAAGAAACTGCAGCTTTCTCATGAAGGCCTTCACGAGGCTGTGCATTTCATGAACAAAAAGGCCCTTGCCTTGCAGTTTGGTGTTCAGTTCATTCATCAGTGCAGTCACATCAACAGCAAATGCAAAATCTGCCATCCAGTCCTCATCTGAGAGCTCTGGAATGTCTTTGCCTTTCCTCTCGCAAAACTCTCGAATCTCTGCTTTCAAGTCCCAAACCCTCTCCAGCACTTTCCCCAGGCTGAGCCATCTGACAGCTGTGTGGAGTCCTCCAAAAGAGCCACAAACTGTCTGTGATTCATGGCCCGCGCCCTGATGAAGTTTATTATTTTAGTAACAACATCAGTAACATGGTTGATTTTTAGCACTGACTTGCACAACACATGTTGGTGTATAATACAAAGCAAAAACACCAATTTTTGATCTGCATCGATTTCTGTCACTTTCTCTTGCATGCGTTTCAAAAGTCCAAAAATTTTCCCTGTAAGATTTGGACAACCGTCTGTTGTGACACCTGACAGTATCTCCCATTTCAATCCCAGAGTGTCCGTGCACGCATTTACCTCTGTAAAAAGATCACTCCCTGTCATTGTCCCTTTCATCGACCGCATTGCTGCCAGCTCCTCTGTGAGCTTGAAGTCCATTATCCCCCGGACAAATACGAGCAGCTGGGCTGTGTCCCGGACATCACAGCTCTTGTCTAATGAGAAAAAGTCAAAACTTGCCACTTCACGTTGCAGCTGAAGCTCCAGGTTCCCCGCAATGTCCTCGATCCTCCTGGTCACGGTTCGCCTGGACAGCGGGATTTGCTCAAATGCGCCTTTTTTTCAGGGCATATTAGTGCGGCAGAGTCCACCGTGCACTCTTTGACAAACTCTCCCTCCGAAAACGGCTTGCTGTTTTTAGCTATTTTGTGGGATATCACAAAGCTGGTCCTGGTTGCTGCATCCCTGGATGTGTGAAGCTTAGTAAAAAAGCCTTGCTGCTTTTGCAACTTTGCTAGCAAAGCTTCGGATGTCCGTGCCCTCTCAGCATCAGACAAGTTCTTGTATTTTTCCGAGTGTTTCTTGTCGTAATGCCGACTCAAATTGTAGTCCTTAAACACGGCAATCTCCTCCCCGCAAACCAAACACACGGCTTTACCTTCGACTTCAGTAAAAAAAATACTTAGCAGTCCAATTTTTGTTGAAAATCCTGCATTCGGCATCTTTCTTTTCTTTTCTTTTTTTTGCATGAGCGGACATTTCTGGGGGGCTACAATCACCATGTCAACTGCGGGCACTTGTTGCTATGCGTATTGCGTCATTGTGCACGTAAAAAACTACTTCAAAATAAAAGCAATGCAGCCTTAGTCCATGCATGAGGTAAAATTCGAAAATACATTTATTTTGTAATTTCCAATTAACCTTACGCAGGCCGGTCAAAGTCAACCAAAGGGCCGTATGTGGCCCGCGGGCCGTAAAATGCCCAGGTTTGCCCTAGAGCATCTAGTGGTAGCATGTTCTAGGTTATCAGGGATGTTTAAGGTTTTAAAATGGTGGGATAGTGCACTGGGAAAGGCTTTTACCCTACCCTTATTTGTTTTCGGGCCCAAGTACAGTGTCAGAAAAAAACGGACAATATTGTTAATTAACTTTTTATTTGCATGTGCGAAACTAGCCATCTAGAAACCAGGAAAAACCAGATGCTGGGACAGAGCTGGACTGATGCTGAGCGGAGCCTGAAGCTCTCTTAAAGATCAAACACACTTTTTATGAACTTACTGGGAACCTGGACTTCTTTAGAGCGGTGTGGGGGATCGGGCAGGTGCTCTGTCTGCTGGATGGGCAGGGCTCCCTAGAGATCATCTTCTAAACTGGGTTTATCAGTTTTCCTGGTTTTATTAGTGGAAAACAAGTTTCAGTCGTTAACGCTGATTGTTGATTTGAAAAGAAAAATAAATCATTTAAAAGTCTAGTCTCTCTCTCTCTCTCTCTCTCTCTCTCTCTCTCTCACTCACCTATGGTCTCTCTCTTACTCACCTATGGTCTCTCTCTGTCTCTCTATCTCTCGCTCTCTCTCCCACCCACGGTGCCATCTGGCAGCGCTGTGTGTGGAACAATAAAGCAGGGGAAATAACCTAAACATGCAGCTCTGTCAGTTGTGGAATTGGACTTGGCTCTGGATGGTACCCCCACCCCACCCCCCACGCGCTGGCTCTTGCCGCCGCCGTAACACAGGGGGAACCCTGAATGTAAAAAAAGTTACACAACAGATTCTGGATCATTCAAAACCGCTAAAAAATGCAGCTTTGATGGTCACTTGATCATTCTGTTTGAAATCGCAATTTCTGGCCAAAAACGATAGATTGTTCAGCCCTAATGCAAACTTTTTCCCAATTAATTTTTTTGGGGGTATTTTGTTGGCAGAAGCTGAAACAAGCTCCATCGGGTTCAGGCTCTGATAGGCTTTTAAATAGCGTGTTCAGGGAACCATCAGCAGGTTCTGGCCTGAGACCTGACGTCAGGCCAACTATAACTGTAGGAGTCTGTCCATGAAGGGCTCCGACTGTCACAACTAAAAATGTGAAATTGACTCTAAAAGCAACAGGAGCCAGTGGAGTGGGAGGAGAATGCTGTTTACTTAGAACAGGAAATTGATCTCTGTGCCTCTATGTGAAACTGTGTGTGTGTGTGTGTGTGTGTGTGTGTGTGTGTGTGTGTGTGTGTGTGTGTGTGTGTGTGTGTGTGTGTGTGTGTGTGTGTGTGTGTGTGTGTGTGTGTGTGTGTGTGTGTGATGGGTTTGTCGCAGAAACTGGTGAACAGGAACAAATTGGTATAGTCTTTCAGTTTTGATAGTTTAGAAAAAACTTTTCTTCTAAAGTTTTTGTGAAAGAAAAGACCTGCATTCAGTAGATTATATGTTTTGACTAAGACAAGAGTACACTGATGTGCAGCGACCAGACAGCACAGCAAACACACACCAGGTGGCCTGATTGCTTCTTTTAGAGGAAATAGAACAAACTGCTTTATATGAAGTGGCCAAGGGTTACCCTAAGAGTCTCTTCTATTGCAAAGTTAACTTTAAAAACAGCCAGAGTGGAGAATGCTTCATTCACAGTGAAATGAACATAAACAAAACTGGCCCACCAACTTCACCAAAAGTATCAACGGAAAACAACATCGTTCAGGACTTAAGGCTTATTTCCACAAATGCAGGATTATTTACATGATTACAGCTGCCTTATGGGCAGTATGCAAACATCTGTCAGACGAAATGTGTCATGATACAAGAACGAAGGACGCAGTTGTGCTGACCCGGAGACAGACTGGATCACATGTTAGAGACTAACTTATAGCTCTCCACAGGAAGGTTGGTCAGGAGCAGGGAGGTGTCCCAACTGTAAATCCCTCTGTGGAGTAGGGAGGTTAAGAGTGGAGGGGGTAACAGTGGAGGGGGTAACAGTAGAGAGGGTAACCCCGGTTTTACACTGCAAGCATCAGCGGAACAGGGCAGCAGCGGAGCGGCTCACTCTCGAACTTCAAAGTGGGCCTTTTCACACCGGGAGAGACTTGGCCGCAGCACAGCTTCCTCGCTGCGCCTCACTGTACTTGCGAGATTCTAAAATCCCTCGAGACTTCCGACACCTTCCTCATCGAGAGATCACAACCCCCGTGCCGCGAGGAATTACACCGTTGCACTTGTCGAAAGAAACTGGTGGTAAACAAAGACGTTCGGTCACACATGCTGATGAAATATATATATATATATATAACATCGCAACGTTGCATTTTATTTTGAAAATAACTGGGGATTTTACACTGAAACCGTGTGTGGTTTCCTGTTTCGCACTATGTGAACTGTGGAAATTGACATGTCCCAGAAGCGGCTTGCAGAAAAAATAGAACTCGATCCTATCTTTAGCGGCACGGCATGCAGCATCTGAGACACTCCATAGACTATAATTGGATTCTATTTGAAGCGGTGCCGCTTCGCTGCTGTTTCGTTCCGCTGATGCTTGCAGTGTGAAACTGGGGTAAGAGTGGAGGGGGTGAGCTCCTTCAGTGGAGGTCTTTGTTCCACAGGGGTGACCGTGGCTCAGCGGTTAGAAGCAGGGCCACCTTAACCAGATCACAGGCCCCAGGGCAGAGCAAAATCTTCCTGCCAGCCGCTAAAAGGGGCGTTTTGGTTTGTAAACGGGAACGCCCTCTTCTTCTTATTTGCTCCTGAAATGTTACTTCACCTTCGATATTTCAAAATACGATATTTTCTAAGCTCATCTATCTGTTCTCCATCTTTTTTATACAGTTATTGAACATCTGTGCTCACCCTGCCCTTTCATTTTGTGTTGCTGGTTCCACGGAGCATGCTTCACGCTCTCCGAACCTAAACCTGCGTTTAAGTCCCGCCTCCTGCTTTATTAAACTGGAAATGGGAGACAGTCAATAAGGCAGGACACAATTTTTTCTCCTCTACTTCGACTGTCTCTTATGAGAAGTGCACCCGAAGCACCGCAACTAGAGAGGAAGGAGCCGGTGGCGTTCAAAATAAAGTGAAATTTAAAGGCTTCATAATATTTAAATTAATTTCAAACTACAATTATGGTTAGTATAAGTGCGCAAATATTGGCTACACTGGTATGTTCAAGTGGAAATACGCAGATTAATTGTGTAGGGGTTACCCAGCACGTAGGGTCCGAACGGCAATGAGCCCGGCTCACCTGAAAGAGGGACAGGCTCCACTATCCTTTAACTTACAAACCCATGGGGAACACGATGAAATATATAGTTTAACACACGATTGTCAAATAAAAAACAAGGAAACAAAACAAAGAGCTTGAAAAGGAAAATGTCGGTATATTTAATTGAATTCAATAAAATCAGCAATGTTCGAAGGTTGAAAAAGGAAGTTCTACCTGTTTAATGTGGGATTTGAATGACATGTCCTGGTCAAAGATAACACCAAGGTTCCTTACTTTGTTCTCGGAGACTAATTTAATGCCATTCAGGTCAGGTGACTAAGCAATTTCCTTTTCTGAATTTCAGTTCCAAAGAAGAGAACTACAGTCTTGTCTTGATTTAAAAGCAGAAAGTTTTGTCATCCAATTTTTTTATGTCTTCAAGACAAGTCTGTAATCTACTTAATCGATCATGTTCATCAGGGTTAATGGATAGATATAACTGACTATCGTCAGCATAACAGTGGAAGTTTATCCCATGCTGTCTAATGATTTTACCAATTGGAAGCATTCATTTATTTAGTAAAAAGAATATCTCCAAGCACTGAGCCCTGTGGTACTCCACAAGTAACCCTGGAGTACGAAAAACATTAGTCATGTACATTTACAAAATGAAAATCAGCATCCTTAAAATCCAGTGGTATGTATCCATTTACTAAGGATAGATTGGTTATATCTAGAATGGGGGCAGTATCCTGTCACGGTCTGCCCTGCTCACTATTCATTTCACTCAATACACAGCAGTTGTCCCAGTTCTGTGTTAACAGGTGGGCATGTCAGAGAGCCAGCTGTTCTTGATCTCTCTGAACAGAGGGCCCGGGGTACTTAAGGAACGGCGTGACACAACTCCAGTGCCGGTTGATACTCGCATCTTGGGTAAACACTAGCCAGTCGCAGTCTAGTTTGATATTCAGTTTTAATCTTGTCTGCCCGTTCCAGTTCAGCCGTGATCTACTGAGTCCTGAAGGTTCCTGCTCGTCTGTTCACAGGAATCACCCACCGCCGTCTGGAGTTGTTAATCCAACATCACATCCCTCACCGTCCCCCTGGTCTCCTCACTCTCTGCCGCCCGCCTGTCGTCCTGTCCGCTTCTCAGCCTGCCTAACCACCAGCCTCCGGACCTGCATCATAACCTGCCTCACTGTCTGCCTCACAACCCATTTCCTCATCCCGTCCTGGATCCTTATTCTCTGCTGCTTGTCTGTCCCCACCTGGCCCCAAAGACCCAGCCCTGCCTCACCAAGACCGATCATCTCCAGTAAGAATAGCTCTCCAAACAATTCCAGTTCTGGTTCTCTGGTTCCAGGGTTTCGTGATTCTAACACCAGTTTGCTTTCCCGTTCTAGATCTTGATCCCTCCTGTTCCCGTTTGGAGCAGCATTTTCAGTTTCACATCGTTCTTAATAAATATTATTTGTTATTCACTTACCATCATTTCCATCTGTGATTCTTTCATGTCCTGGGTAAAACATATTCCCAACATGACAGAATCGACCGGCCAAAAGTCCACCCCCATGGAAGAATTACTTCCGCCAACTGTCACTAACACTCTAGCCAAACATGACGGATCCATATAAGCCATCCTTGACCAATTGTCCTCCACTACGCAGCACCTGTTCCAGCTTGACTCAGTGCTTCGCCAGATGAATGACGCGTTCAGAACCACACCTCCTCCTCCACAGGTCAGTCCCCGTCTGAGATCTCCTTGGGGTACCAGCCCCCTCTGTTTCCCTCGGACTCTGCTTCTCCCTTCACTGTGCCTCAGTTCCTCTGCAGGGCCAGACGCACCTGGAATCAAACCCGTACGGCTCTACAACGTACGGCAGATCGTAATCGCAGGATTGCGGATCGACACCGGCGTCCGGCCCCTGCCTACACCCCAGGAGACTTGGTTTGGCTCTCCTCCTGTGATACCAAGTTCCAGGACTCCTCCAGGAAGTTCTCTACCCGTTGCCTTGGTCCTTTCCCCATCGCTGCTGTCCTCAGTCCTGTCTCTTTCCACCTGACCTTACCCCCGTCTATGAAGGTACACCCTGTGTTTCATGTCTCGTTGCTCAAACCCATTGTCTCCAGCCCCCCTGTGTCCTCCTGCCGACCCTCCTCCGCCGGTCTGCCTTGATGATGATGGTCTCGGTTACTGGGTCCACCGCATCTTGGAAGTCCGGCCACGTGGTCGTGTTCACCAGTTCCTTGTGGACTGGGAGGGGTATGGCCCAGAACACCGTCAATGGGTCCCGGGGTCCTGGATAGACAACGTCTCCCTCATCTGGGACTTTGAGGCTTCCCGTTGTGCCTCCTCCTCCGCCTCCTCTGCTAGGCCGCCCGGTGGTGTCCCTTGGGGGGGTACTGTCACGGTCTGCCCTGGGTCACTATTCATTTCACTCAATACACTGCAGTTGTTCCAGTTCTGTGTTAACAGGTGGGCATGTCGGAGAGCCAGCTGTTCCTGATCTCCCTAATCAGAGGGCCAGGGGTACTTAAGGAGTGGTGTGACACAGCTCCAGTGCTACGCTTTCCTCAGAATCTAGCAAACAGTGTTAATTCTAGTATGTAGTTTAACCACGCTACATAATTGGTCGAGCCAGCCATTATTTTTCAGATCAAAACATGCTATTTCTGTGTTTTATTTTCAATATTTTATAAAAACGGGAGTTGTGTCACCTTAATTTTCTTCTTCCGGAAATTCCGGGAGGGGAGCTTTTTACTGTAACACCGACTCCGGCATAAACTTCTGGCAGTGTATTTGTCAGAACCCAAGCCCCCGGACCGGCCTCTCCCAGCTAACCGGCCTCCATCTTGGACCACATTTCCCAGCATGCTCCTCGTGGGAACACCCGGCATTCTCCCAGTCACACCCAAGCCTATATATGGAAGACGCCGCACCGGCTCTTCACTCAGTCATCGTTTCATTGAAACCCATGATCAGAGTTCTCTACCAAATAATCCAGACATCAAACAGCCTTACCAAGCTCAACTCCCGTACCCAGTCGGCCATCGTGACAGGATGACTGAGTCCGTAGATCCAGCAGAGTTCGAGTGCATGAAAAGAAAGACGTAGCAGAAGGAGAATGAACTCATTCAGCTCCACACCCTGATCGATCGGCTCCACACCAAACAAAACTCCCAGACCGATCTCATCCTGCAGTTATCCACAGCCCTCCATGCTCTCCAGCAGCAAGCCCTCATTCAACCAACAGAGGGGCCACTCTTCAGTCTTCCAGAGAGGTGGAACGGAGAGACGGGGAACCCAGACGGTCTGCTCGCCACCCTTGACATGCAGTTTGAGTGCCGGCCAGGACGCTTCCCCACTGCCCGCTCTCGGGTGGCGCATCTCACCTCCCTGCTCTCCGGACGCGCGGCTGAGTGGGCCGCTGCGCTTTATAATTCCAAATCACCAGCTTGCAATGACTATGCTGCTTTTGTGTCCGCCCTCAGAAAGACTTTTGTTCCACCCAGCAGCGAAGTGGGAGCAGAAACACAACTCCTAAAGCTCCGCCAGCGGGAGCGCACGGTGTGCGCTTATGCGTCGGAGTTCCGCACCATCTCTGCCAAGCTGCAATGGTATGACTCAAATTAATATTTTCTTACCTCCTGCCTGTCATGTTCTGCGGGTGGAGGTGGCAGACCATGTGTGGTGGTGGGTTCCGGAGGCAGATGAGCAGGCAGACGGATGTAAAAAATAAAAAGCTGTTTATTGAAGGACGGGAGCACAGGACGAACGAACATGGACAACGACAATGAACCGACAAAGACAGCAACACGGAGGGAGGTATAAATACACAAGGGAATCAGGAACACATGGGCAGAGTACTCAGGGACAGGTGAGAACAATCAGGCTAATCAGGGCAGGAGAGGCACAGTCAGGGGGGCTGGAGCGGATCATGACAGTACCCCCCCCCCCTCAAGGGGCGGATACCAGACGCCCACAAGCCACAAAACACAGGAGACACGGGCACGAACGAAGACCAGACCAGGGCACACATGACAAGGGAACACAGAAGACGAGACCAGGGAACAACGAACACAGTCCAGGGCCGCGGAGCAGGGGCCTCTAGGAGTAGGCGGCACTCCGTCTTACAACCAGACGTGTCCACGAACTTTGACCAGGGAAACCGGACTCGAACACCTGGGCACGTAGACTTGACGCGGGCACAGGGACTCGAACACCTGGGCACGTAGACTTGACGTGGGCACGTAGACTTGACGTGGGCACAGGGACTCAAACACGATGACTTGACTTGACGTGGGCACGTTGACTTGACATGGGCACAGGGACTCGAACACGATGACTTGACTTGACGTGGGCACGTAGACTTGACGTGGGCACAGGGACTCGAACACGATGACTTGACTTGACGTGGGCACGTAGACTTGACGTGGGCACAGGGACTCGGACACGATGACTTGACTTGGACACGATGACTTGACTGGACTTGGACACGATGACTTGACTTGACTTGGACACGATGACTTGACTTGACTTGGACACGATGACTTGACTGGACACGATGACTTGACTTGACTGGACACGATGACTTGACTTGACTGGACACGATGACTTGACTTGACTGGACACGATGACTTGACTTGACTGGACACGATGACTTTACTTGACTGGACACGATGACTTGACTTGACTGGACACGATGACTTGACTGGACACGATGACTTGACTGGACACGATGACTTGACACGAACACTTGACTCCAGGAACACAGGAACACAGAGACGAACTGCAGCAGCAGGCGTGGGACCCAGCAGGAACTGCAGCAGCAGGCATAGGCCCCAGCAGGAACTGCTGCGTGGAGAACCTGCAGGCACAGAACCTGCAGGCGTGGACCAGGAAGTGGTTGAGTAGCGGGAGCGACGCGTGGAAGCCCAGCTCGGCGGCAGGTACTCGACATCCCAATCAGAGCAGGTGCACATCCGATCTGCTGGGTCCATCAGCGGAGGCTCGGGTGAAGGGAAGCCGGAGAAGAGCGGGGAGACCAGCCCTACCACACGGGAGAACAATGGCGTGCGCAGGGGTTGTAGCTCCCTTGAGGCTCCAGGATCCGCGGCTTCAGGAGACGAACGGGACAGGGCTAAAACAGCTGGAGGAGAATGACCCTGGCCACCCCGAAGATAAATAGGATGCGCCAGGATCTCCCAGAGGAACTTCGACCACCCCGAGAACAGGTAGGATGCGCCGAACACAAACTCCAGGCCAGAAATCTCCCACAACTGAAAGGGACAAAAAAGAAAAAATAATCCTCCAGGAACAGATGTGTTAGCTCACCACAGGTCCAGGTTTGGTCGGTTCATTCTGTCATGTTCTGTGGGTGGAGGTGGCAGACCATGTGTGGTGGTGGGTTCCGGAGGCAGATGAGCAGGCAGACGGATGTAAAAAATAATTAAAAGCTGTTTATTGAAGGACGGGAGCACAGGACGAACGAACATGGACAACGACAATGAACCGACAAAGACAGCAACACGGAGGGAGGTATAAATACACAAGGGAATCAGGAACACATGGGCAGAGTAATCAGGGACAGGTGAGAACAATCAGGCTAATCAGGGCAGGAGAGACACAGTCAGGGGGGCTGGAGCGGATCATGACACTGCCTTGTGGTGATTCTTTCATGTGGGTCAGGAAGCTTCCTGCGATCATGACAGCCTGACGTAATTTCACAGCAATGTGATGTTATACCAGATTTAAAGCTCTCTGATATTGATCTGCTTCCAGAACAAATTCTGCAAACAGAGGAGTCTCTCCTTCAGGAATCAGGAAAACCAGTTCCTGCTAGCCTCGTGACCAGTTCATCCACAACGGACGAAATACAGGTCCACCCTGTCGTGAAGGAGGGAGACCTCTGGTCAGGGGTTGCAGAACCTCTACCCAGCGGCCCACCTCCTGATTGGCTCTGTCTCACGGTTGGTAACTGAGCAGGTGGTAACACCATGTTCACCACCTGGTTCAGAAATGATGCCACCACAAACACTCAGCTTTGAATCTCGACTTCCACCAGAGAACATCCTTGACGACCATCTCTACAACTTGACAGACCCACTTGCCACTCAAGGTAAACAGGTGGACACATCATGGTCCTTCAAACCATCGTGGCCCCCTGATGTCGACTCCATCTTACAACCATCTGAAGGGTTTGTGTCTGTTCAACTTGGCTTTTCTGTAAATGACCTCGTCAGTCTTCAGGTCCAGCATCTC
>SSNQ01033952.1:9178-41678 GCA_006942095.1 Nothobranchius kuhntae
CGCCAACATCACCACAGACAGCGGATAACCATCTTTTTTAAAAATTGAAAATAATTAAGAAATTGCAAAAACTAGGTACCTTCAGGAGAAGCTTAGGGACCACAGGAGCATTTGCTCCTTGGCTCATATTGACCAGATGAATGTGATGCTTGTGGCTCCGGACCCCAGAGATCATTGGATCCTGGCCGGCTGCTTCCTCTCACTTTGAGCTGCTGCTCTTGGGAATGGATAAGGAAGGTATCTCTTACAGGCCTGACCTCCAGCCACCCTTTCCATCAGAGTGATGGGTCAAAGGTCAGATCAGTTGGCTCCCCATATCCCAAAGTCTGCAACCTGACATAATCGCCTTCTAACTGCTAGGGCAGGAGTTGACAGTGAGGCTCTGGGAGGGCCGTTGATTCTGCTGAAAAGATATCTCCTTCCTCAAACGCTGAGTCCATAACAGATATTATCTGATTCCTGCATCTTCTGGGTTGCTCGACGGTGGTGCAGTAGCTGTATTTACCATATAGGGCAGCAGAAGCTCAGAAGGTAGAGAGGGTTGCAGGTTTGATCCAAGCTCCCAGCAGATGATTCTGCTGTTGTGTCCTTAGGCAAGACACTTAACCCTCCATGGCGCCTGTGATCGGAAGCCTGCCTCTGTCAGAGTGTCCCAGAGCGGCTGTGTCTAGGTTGTAGCTCATCACCATCAGCGTGTGAATATGTGTGTGATTGAATAAATGACACTCTCTAGTGTAAAACACTCTGGAGTCCTCTGACTCTGAAAGGCACCATATAAGTGAGCACTCTTGTTTTATTGTTTACTCCAAAACCACAGCAGCTCAGTGTCACCAACATCCTTGGTAAACTCGATGAAACCTCCAGACCCCAACCTGAACCTCCTCAGACTCGACTCTCCTTCCTCTCGTCTCTGCTGGAAGGCAACGCATAAACACCATCCGACACAGCTCTGCCATCCGAGAGAGGATAGGCTGCGTTCACAGACAACAGGTCCGTCAGCGGAACACCTGAACTCCTTAAATGAAATTTGTAAATGACAAATAGAACGTTCCATCCGTCACACGAGACAGCCAGGCTCTTGCTTCAATTCCTCTTCAAGTTCTCCGAGCTGTGAATGTGGGATTCGTGCACGCAGAAATGTAAGTGCAGAGATGGGGAAGGGACTGCCAGAGGACAGTTTGATGGATGGATTGTGATCCAATCATTAGGATGATTGGATGAGGTTTTTCTGAGAGTGTACATGTGAGCAGCGATTCAAATTACTTCATATTTTTACAAAACATTACATTTACTGGTTGGCATCGGGACGTGAAGAGCATTTCAAGAAACATGTCAAAAGTGCTGCAGAAAAGCATTAAGTTTAATCTAACTCATACTATTATTACTTTAATGTTAAATTTTTTTTTTTGCCTCAACAAAAATTTTTAAAATAAAGTTGAATAAAGTCAGAAAGCATGAAAATCGTCTTGTTATCGTCTGCAGGCGGTTTCTAAATCATCAATTTCCTCATCACACAAATCCGCACACTCCCAAGATTAACCGAGTACAGTAAAGAAAACAGACACACGAACCTGAAACAACTGTGCGGATCTGCTGCTGGGTGTGCATCCTGCTCTTAAGCTTTATCAACTTCCTCCTAAACCCAAATGCTCGCTGAGGTACAGCCGCCCTGCCAGGAGGTCGGTCCGACCCAGAACAGAAAACCAACACTGAGAGATCGTTGTTCCTGTCAGAAAATATCCCCATAACTGAAGCTACATCAGCTTCAATTTAATCTAGAATTAACGTTTCTGCAAATATTGATATAAATGTCCTTTTGGATGTAAATTAAATAATCTTTAAGGTTTTTATTTCTACACACAGGTTTTCTTTAAGGAAAGAACAATATAAACAATATAAATGGATAAAAAACATGCATGTGACAAATCATGAAAAGAAAAAAAAAAGAGCCAAAATTGCTGCCTTTTTTTGATTGACATGAGCACTTTGAGGGTTTTAGTAAAACTCCAAGTCTAAATCAGTCAATGACAATAAAATAAACAGAGTGGCTGTGAGGATGTACACAGCAAAGCCAAACATGAGGCCAGACTGTCACATATCTGTGCAAAGACTCAATAGAGAGTCTGCCTTGCTGCTGTCTGTCAAGCCTTTGAGAAGCAACAGTGGAGGTGGGGAGCATACATTCCTCGCAACGGCACCATGCAGCTCGGCCAATTAGCAGCTGAGTGGTTTGTTTAAATCCAAGTGATGATGAGATGTTGTTCTGGGAGGCAGCCGAGTTCATTAAGCACAGCGTTGTCTCTGGTTTACTCAGCTTGCCGGCTTTAACAGCCTCTCAGTGCTTGTTTACCAGCTGCAAATATGACAGACTGTGTGTCTGTTTGACCGTCTGTTTGTGCGAGTGTGAATGTGAGGAGGTGCTGCTGGAGGTGGGGAGTTTTTATGTATTTATTTTTGCATGTGGGGGTTCGGCTGCAATTTTAGGAGCTGCGTGTGTAAAGAAGTGTACACAATAACACCTGTATGCACATCTGTGGGCATTTCAAATATGAAAATTCAATAAACGATTCAATATTAAAGTCACATCTCTGTGACAGTTTACACAGAGACAAACACTTCGGTTTTCTCAAGTGTGGAGTAAGTATTCACTGAGGTGTTAAGTGCAGCGCTTGGTTAAAATTAGAAAAAGTTCAGAAAGAGGACAAGGTCTGTTATGGCCATCTAGTCTAGTAATCAACGGGGGGTAATTGCAAGAGGTTACATCAATGATGCATTTTTTTTTGTGAACAAACTTCAACTCAGGTTTGATTTACACCCTGATTTATGTTAACATAACATCAATTTTTCCCTTTATTTATTATGAACAAGAAGCAGCAATGGGCATATGCTGGCGTTTTTAATGTCTATGTAGCGTTAGCCGTGCAACGTGATGCCACCATTGTAATGCTTTATTTCTAGAAACACTGAAAATCATCTATGACTGAAATATAAAGCTCAACAAAATAAAGGCCCAGCATTCCTTTCAGGGATGCATGTGGCCTCTTGGCTCTTTCAGGACTTTACGCAGACGTTAGCATACCGTGACTGCTTTGGCAGTGAGTGATGTCACTGATCAGCGCCAAAGGTGTCCACAATAACAGTAAAAGTTTAATTCTGTCAAATTACAAGAGATTTAATCCATTGAGAGGACGAGAGCAGCGGTGCGATGTTCAATGTGGCATTCAACAACCATAAAAGCTCAGTTTTTGATGGCGCTCTGTGAGACAACAAATTACATCGTTGTGGGGGAGTTCCGCCATGTTTTCCGGTGTTGGGAGTTTAGTAAAAGGAATTTAAAGCAGCGAGATCGGTGCTTGTGTTCTTTTGATTTAATTCTGCCTCACAAACAACTCTACTAATTTTACCAATGGCAGTTGTTTTGAATGGCATCTGCTGATGTCATTACCCACCAATCAGCGTGAGTTAACCAAAAGTTCCACTCAGCCACTCTATCGGGCCGTTCTGAGTAGCTACCTCTGATCAGTACTCAGAAAGCTCCTGACGACGGCCGTTTAGCCGGCCCAGTCAAGCGGGGACACGCGCTCGTCTGGAAGTTCCTGTAAATTTACCCTGAAGTTCCAGTAATGGAAACACACACTAAATATATTCTGGCCAGAAAGTGTATTGTTGTCTTTTAAACTTTCTCTGCATGCAACTGGACAGTGCTAGGACCAGTCAAAGCAACAAACTACTTGATGTAGTCACTGCAACTGAAATCAGTCAATGTGGCAGTCGGCCATACACTGTAGAAGAAGAAGCAAATACATCCTTTTTCACAATAAATTACATAACTTCCTCTATCTGCTCATGTCTCAAAGAAGACGTCTATATCATCCTCTCAAGTGAACGTCATTCCTGAGTGAATGCCATCTTTGTAGTTTTTCTCCATCGCAGCTCAGCCATTAAGCTTGCTTAACAAATGATGAGTGCTGAGATTGGCTAGATGCAGACGGTCCAGCGGTAGACCTGCTGAGGCTGCAGTGGAGCGTGACCACACCGACGTGCAGAGCTACATCTTTGGCTACTGCTGAGGTTTCTCCAGATTTCTAGGCTAGCTGCCTCGCTCATCTAGAAAAAAACGTTGGTCCACGCAACCTTGCTTTCTGAAATGATTTAATTCCACTACACAAGCACGGACAAAAATGAGTAGTCATGCAATATTATGCATACGCACATGCCAACATTTTAGGTGACACTGATGCTTTCATGTGGTTTCCTGACCAACCTGTCAGTTGAACTCAACAGCAGACCGAACGATAACGACTCCTAATCAATGTGACGTTTCACCACTTGGGCAAATATTAGTCCAAAGGCAGCAGTTAAAAAGCAATTATTCTCCCCCCTGCCCCTCTTGTTTTCTCACTCAACACACTGTATCAGCTAAGCCAGACCAGCGACAGTATACGACCAGAGGTCGTTGATCTAGAGAGACCCAGGCTCAATCTTCTCTTACTGACAAAACAAACCCAGAAAATACTCACCTTTTTATTCTTTTAGCACAAAGACTGATTATGAATCACAGAAAGGGGAAAAAGAGAGTTGCGGCGTATCGTACTCAATGTTTTCCCTTTTTATGAAGGGCAGCTTACTCAAGATGTCACAGCTGCCTGCATCTTTGTTGGAGCGTTAAGAAGGGTCAACGCTTTCTGACAATGAGTTTCTGTGTGTGTGTGTGTGTGTGCATGACTCTTAATGCAGTAATGCAACGGCCGCTGACAGATCTCTTCTTACACACAAGACGAGTGCAATTACTTCAACTATGACAGATTGCCTCAGCAGAACTCAGTTTAGGATAAAAACCTCTCTCTCTCTCCTCTCTCTCTCTCTTGCCTCATTCAATAAGGAATCTTGTGGCTTTTTCCAGTTAATGACTTCCTCCTCACTGTTACACCATTTTGTGTGTGTTCATTGGTGTGTGTGTGTGTGTGTGTGATAGAGAGCAGGGGGTGACAGTACCATCTGTCTGGCTGCTGTAGCCCTTGCCCTTGCCCAGCTGGTGGGCACTGAGTAATGGGAGAGGACTTCCTCATCTCTCCCCCTGAGACACCCTCTACATTAGTATGCAACACCTACTGTCAGAGTGAGCCAGAGAAAAAGCGAGAAGAGACACAGAGACCTTTTTTTTTTTTGCAGTTTGAGCCCTGAAACCTGAACAACTCGAAGTGTCAAGCGAGGAGAACTGAATGCTCTATGAGTCTTGGAAAACGGGCACATACAGCACAAATGACTCTGTGTGCATCTGGTTGTGACTGGCAGTCTGAGGGATGTAAATTCAATTCAATTCAAGTTTATTTATAAAGCGCCAAATCACGTCAAGAGTCGTCTCAAGGCACTTCACATAATAAACATTCCACTTCAGGTCAGTTCATTAAGCCAATCAGAAATAATGTTTCCTATATAAGGAACCCAGCAAATTGCATCAAGTCACTGACTAGTGTCAGTGACTATACAGCAATTCTCATACTAAGCAAGCATGCAGCGACAGTGGAGAGGAAAACTCCCTTTTAACAGGAAGAAACCTCCAGAGAATCCCGGCTCAGTATAAGCAGCCATCCTCCACGACTCACTGGGGATCGAGAAGACAGAACACACACACACACGCACGCACTTACACACACACACACACACACACACACACACACACACACACACACACACACACACACGCACGCACGCACGCACGCACGCACGCACGCACACACACATACACACACACACACACACACACAAACACGCACGCACGCACGCATGCACGCAGGACACACACACACACACACACACACACACACACACTCACGCACGCACGCACGCACGCACGCACGCACACACACATACACAAACCAGACTGAAATTCCTCAAACAGATCATTAGTGTTTAAATGCTCACATACTTGGATGGCCACTATTTTCTCCAGGACTTTGGATAAAAATGGAAGGTTAGATATTGGTCTATAATTCATTGGGTCATCTGGATCCAGAGAAGGCTTCTTAAGTGAAGGTTTGATTACAGCAACCTTGAAATCTTGTGGTACATACCCATTTACTAAGGATAGATTGATTATATCTAGAATGGGGGCAGTAACCAAAGGAAATGCTTCTTTAAATAATTTGGTTGGGATTGGATCCAAAATGCAAGTTGAAAGTTTAGATGAAGCTAATATTTTTGATAACTCTGAAAGCTCAACTGGATCAAAACAGTTCAAGCACAGATGAGGTTCTACAGTCACCTCTGATGCTGCCTCACTTACTGAGGAAGAAGAAATCGCATTAGGGAGGATGCTAAAGATTTTGTTTCTAATAGAATTAATTTTACTTGTAAAAAATCCCATGAAGTCATTGCTGCTGAGGGCTAAGGGAATAGATGGCTCAGAGCTATGATTCTGTGTAAGTTTAGCAACTGTACTGAAAAGAAATTTAGAATTTTGCTTATTCTCCTCAATTAACGCTGCGAAATAAGCAGTTCTAGCTTGTCGAAGCTTATTTTTATAAAGCACAAGACTATTTTTCCAGGATAGGTAGGCCTCACACATGCTAACCAAACAGATTTCCAAGGAGGTAACGATGAAAGAAAGAGGTAATTCAGATTTGATTCAAGTTACCCTGAACTCAAATATTACCTCAGAAACCTAAAATAATAATCTTAATTTTGTTTGCAGTGATGGATTTGTGAGTTTCTCATAAATTAAAAAGTAAGGATGCCTCAGACCGAGCCCTCGATCAGACTTTTAGTCCAGTATTTATTATGGGTTAAAGTAAAGATTATGCACATATCGTTTCATTGTTGTGCTAAAAATAAAAATTTTTGTACATTTTTTTAAAAATCACGCATTTTAGCACACAAATTAATAATCAGACTGGCCATTTTTTACTTTTTACATTTAATAATCACACTAATGCATTTTTTAAATTTGCAGATTGTATTCAGAGACACCAGATCTACTATACTGTTAAAATATTCTGAACAAAACTCTCATAGCCTTTCAAACTTTTGCTTTTAGCGAAACTAATTTGCAGCGATTAGGTTCGTCTTGCAAGTTTTTTGCAGTTCTTGCTCTCGGTAAATGAGTCTCGCTGACCGAACACTCTAAGAACGTCGCCAGGATTAACGCCTTTATGGTCACAAGAGCCATGGCTTCAACTCAGTCAGCTTTACAGACATTGGTGTTGTCTCTTTAGGACTGGACGTGGGTGCAGCTGAGGCTCATTTTCTAAATGCACACGTTTTGAAATATCATGTGAGGATCACACACGAAGGCTATAGAGCTCCAGTCGACCATTTTAATTTAAAACTCGAACGTGAAGCTTGACTCCGTTTGTCTGTTTGCTTTGTTGACTCAAAACAAAATTTCACAAAGATGACGATAAAGGGTGCTGACTAACCCTAGCCCTTACAGATGCATCTTAATCTCTCTCTCTCTCTCTTTCTCTCTCTCTCTCTCTCTCTCTTTCTTTCAAGCGTGGAATCATTTAATTATCGCCTATAGCTCTTTTGGCAGGCTGTTGAATGCCCACCTCTCAAAGCCTAGAGGAAACAATTTACCCTGGGACTTCACACACACACACACACACACACACACACACACACACACACACACACACACACACACACAAAGAGAGGATGTATTAAATTAGATCCGTCACCAATTCCAGCCTGAGAAAATATTTAACAGAAACAAAAAAGCGTTTAAAAACAACAATACTGTGGGACAGTTTTTCAAATCTTGCTTATATTTTTATTTTTGTAAGGTAATAATTAAATATTGAACCACATTTAGAGTTTTTAACCGCCCATCATCACAGCAGCAGCAGGTGATTCGTTAAAGACGCTTGACTTGTTGAGCGTTTGCGTCAGCTCTCCTTTATGTGAGTCATCAGGACCCCCGACTAGTAATGAAAGTGCAGCAGCCACAGAGAAGGTGAACAAAACTTAGGGAGCGAAGATGGAGGAAGAGGGATAAACAACGGTGGAAATTAATGGCCTGTCTCATCCCGTCAGCCTTCCTTTTGTTCGAGTGGCGGTAGAAGGAGGAGAACGCTTTAAAATGATGTCTGTTGAGGAAAAAAGAAGCACTAAAAATGAAGACAAGGCCGAGGGAGGGATAAAAGAGAGAAAAGAGGTTAGAGGCTGTAAATATTCGATGGAGTTCTCAGTTCATTACAGGGCGATCAGAGACGAGGCAGGGCCAGACAAAGGGCCTCAGTGTTGTCAGCCAGCTCAGTCAGTGTTACACCGGGGTCAGCTCTTTAACTCGCTAGCAATGAATAACCGAGCTTTCAGCGGGGACAATGGTGGGCCAGCTTTACCCAGCTCTGGGTAGGACCTGTCTATTGTTGGAGAGTTGAACTGGGGAAGTCACCAATCTGTAGGAACGTCGAGGAGCTCAACGACACGCTGGATGAGTCGAGGAAAGGAGCTGATTGGAGGTGTGTGTTAGAGCGCAGCAGGGAGGTCGAGAGTACTCCATCATCACCGTGTTATTAAAGATTAAAGCGTGCAGAGCTTTAGGGGGCCCACACAGATTCCATGGCCTTTATGTGCGTTGGTGTGTCAGCTTTGGTTTCATTACAGGTACCTGCTCAAAGTTTGGACTGAAACCACCATGACAAAAACAACGGATAGGGAATCGGCTCCTGTTTGAGACAATCGGTGATTGTGTCGATGCTTTCACACACTAATTGATCAGAGTAACACAAAGCTGCATCAGATTTATCAAATCATGTTGACTTTGCTGTAGAATGTGATATTTGATGATTTATTAAAGCTTTTCTTTCTCCTTTGTCACTCGTGTAAGCTGATAAGTGCAGAAGATCTCTGCAAAACTTTAATTTTGAAGTCAAAGTTTTGTTTTTAATTCAGTTGGATAAAATGTGTTTTTCTTTCGATTTAGGATCTTTTTAGCAACTTTTAAACAACGTTCACCCACCTTCAAATGTGAGCTTTGTCATAGCCGCCACCTAGAGGGCGTGTTTGCTATTCATTATTTAAAGGAGCAATATGTAAGACTTCTACAGTGAAATAATCACAAAACAGTCTAATGTCTCGATCATGTTGGAAAGAAGGTTACGTAAGCCACTTTTAGAAAGCAATGCCGCCACTTTGTCACAACGACAAGCCGGCATCAGGGAGCCTTAGGTCATTTATAAGTGGTCAGACCGTGACTGTAATGCGGTGCATTCGTGTCCTTTTAACACAAGATTACGTGATAGTGATATAAAGGGGGTATGGGGGCGGTCTCTGCACTGACACAGACATTCGTTTTTAGTAGCAAGCTGCCCTGAAAGGTGTCTGTCCTCCACAGTCCCTGTGAAGTCTCCGGTGATCTGAGCTCCAGCTCCCGGAGCTCTGCAGTGCCCCAGTTTACCATCTCAGCTGATTCTGTGACGTCCACTAACTCCAGTTGTTTCTGTAGTTTCTGATTCCTCCACCTCACTCAGCATGGCTCTATTAAATACCCACTCTGTTAACAATAAGTCCTTCCTGCTCAATGATCTAATTCTCTCTAAAAACCTGGATTTTCTGTTTCTGACTGAAGTTTGGCAGCAAACATCTGATTATTCTGGTCTGATTGAACTCTGCCTGAGTGGTTATTCTTTTCTTAGCCAACCCCGGGGTTCTGGTCGTGGTGGAGGCCTAGCTGTTGTTTTCAGAGACCATCTTCCATGTAGCTCTACAACCTCTGGTCACTTTGCTTCCTTTGAACTGCAGCTGATTAAAGTCGGGTGTAAGGACCCATTCTACTGTGCTGTGGTCTACCGTCCACCTGGTCCAAACAGTTCTTTCCTTCAGGAATTTAGTGGCTTTCTATCCTCCACTGTGAAGCTGTCCAGACTGGTGATGGTTGGTGATTTTAACATCCACGCTGATGATCCCTCTGGTCACTTTGCTTCCTTTGAACTGCAGCTGATTAAAGTCGGACGTAAGGACCGTTCTACTGTGCTGTGGTCTACCGTCCACCTGGTCCAAACAGTTCTTTCCTTCAGGAGTTTAGTGACTTTCTATCCTCCACTGTGAAGCTGTCCAGACTGGTGATTGTCGGTGATTTTAACATCCATGTTGATGATCCCTCTGATCACTTTGCCATGAATATCTCCAGCCTTATGGACTCCTTCAGCTTTACCCAGCATGTGTCTGGCCCCACACACACCAGGGGGCACACTCTAGACCTTGTTTTTACCCTGAGTCTAATGCTGACAGTGTTTGTCCTGAGGACGTTTATATTTCAGATCACCATTGCATTTTCTTTAACTTGTCAGTTTCTGCGTCCCCACCTCCTACTGGCCGTATGGTTAGTTCTCGTTTTCTTAAAGAGAGAACAGCTAGCAATTTTTCTGCTGCTTTTAATCCACCCTGTTCTTCTGGTAATGACCCAGATTCCTTAACTTCTCAGTTTAACGAGCACTGCCTCTCCATTCTGGACAACATCTGTCCTGTCAGAACCAGATCAGTTCCTGCAGTGAACCCTACTCCCTGGTTTAATGACAGCCTTCGCAGCCTGAAGCGCCAATGCAGAAAAATTGAGCATTTGTGGAAGAAAACCCATCTCCACATCCATCTGCTGCACCTAAAGGATCTTCTGACATCCTTTAACTCTGCAGTCAGAGACGCCAGGGTTTCCTATTTCTCCAACCTGGTGTCCCGGAGCAAAGGGAACTCCAAGGTGCTGTTTAACACCATCAGCAGCATCGTCTCTCCTGCCTCTCCTACAGCCTCCATCCACTCTGTTACAGACTGTGAGAACTTTCTGTCTTTGTGGACAAAGTCAATAAGGTTAGATCTAGCATCTCTCCTTCAGCCTTATCGCCGCCTCTCCCGACTCCAACCAGGCCCATCATCCTAGATAGCTTTGCTCCTGTTTCTTTGCCTGAGTTAACCAAACTAGTTAACTCTATGAAGACCTCTGCATGCCCCCTCGACATCTTACCCTCATCTTTGTTTAAAAGTGCTTTTCAGTCCATCGGTCCCAGCGTGCTCTCTATAATAAATGCTTCTCTAATTTCTGGTCAGGTCCATGCTTACTTTAAGAACGCTTTAATCCACCTGCTTCTTAAAAAACCGAGTCTCGACCCCTCTCTTCATAGCAGCTTCAGACCCATCTCTAAACTTCTGTTCATCTCCAAGATCTTGGAAAAGGTTGTGGCTAAACAACCCACAGCTGCTCTTGATGAACATAACATCTATGAAAGCTTCCAGTCAGGTTTTCGTAGAGCTCATTCTACTGAAACAGCTCTTCTTAGGGTCTCTAATGACCTTCTGACTCACAATGATGCAGGGAACTGTTCTGTTCTGGTCCTGCTGGACCTGACTGCAGCCTTTGACACTGTTGACCATCACCTGCTACTGGAGAGGCTGAGAGACTGGGTAGGCCTATTAGGAACAGCTCTGGGGTGGTTCTCCTCTTATCTTTCTGAGTGTTCATTTTCTGTGGCCGTCTCCAAGTTTAGGTCCTCCACCAACTCCCTTACCCATGGTGTCCCACAAGGTTCTGTGCTGGGGCCTCTGCTCTTCCTCCTCTATCTGCTTCCTCTTCAACACATCCTGAGCTCCTTCAAAGAATCTCCTACCATCTTTATGCAGATGACATCCAACTGTACATCTCCTTTAAGCCCCATGAGATGTCTAAGCTGCAGCTGTTACACACCTGCTTAGACTCTATCAAAACCTGGATGGCTGGGAGCTTTCTTCAGCTGAATGAAGATAAGACTGAGATCCTCATCTGTGCCCCAGACAAGCTGGTTCCCAAAGTCAGAGACCCTCTTGTTCAGCTTGCTTCTCACACCAAAACTTCCGTCAGGAATCTTGGCGTGACCCAGCTCTGACCCTGGATTCTCATGTCAGTTCTCTTGTTCGTTCTTCCTTCTTCCATCTCAGGATCATTGCTAAGCTGAGTCCCATTCTTTCCCGCTCTGAACTTGAGACAGTTTTCCACTCCTTCATGCTTAGACTACTGTAACTCTCTTTTCACGTGTCTGAAAAGAACCTCCCTGAACCGTCTCCAGGTGGTTCAGAACACCTGTGCTCAGCTTCTGACCAAGTCCTCCAAACACACCCACATCACCCCACTTCTCCTCCAGCTTCATTGGCTGCCAGTCAGCTTCAGGGTTCATTTCAAGACCCTGGTTCTGGTCTATAGGGCCTTACATGGACAAGCACCATCTTACATTGGTGATCTTCTTAGTCCCTACACCCCAGCAGGTCCCTGAGGTCCAGTGATTACAGCCTACTGGTTGTGCAGCACCAGGCTAAAGACCAAAGGTGACAGATCATTTGCTGCTGTGGCCCCCAGACACTGGAGCTCTCTCCCCCTGAACCTGAGATCAGTGGACTCAGTGGTCTCCTTTAAAAAGCAGCTGAAGACTCACTTGTTCAAGCTGGTTTTGGTGTGACCTTCATCACCCTCTCCTTGTTCTGCTGTCCCTACCTATTCCACCTTCCTCAGGATCCACTGTCACGTTCTGCCCCTGCCTTCCTGACTGTGTCTCTCTCCTGCCCTGATTAGCCCTTATTGTTCTCACCTGCCCCTCGTTAACCTGCCCATGTGTTCCTGATTTCCCTGTATATTTATACCTCCCTCCTTGTGCCAGTCTTTGTCAGATCATTGTTGTTTGTAGTCATCGTTGTTCTGTTCCTGTCGTTCCCAGTCCACCATTAAAACCATTTTTATTTTTCCATCCGTGCCTGCTCTCCTGCCTCCTGCACCCTCCACCACACATGGTCCTACCATCTCCACCCTCGCAACATGACATCCACTGATTTCCCTCTTTCCCTTTCACTCTCTCTCTTTCTTTACATTTTTAATCACAATTGTCTATTTTTTGCTCATTTTAAATATATTTTTAACCATTTTCTAAATTACTTTTTATATTTTTACCTTTTTTGTTTTTGTGAAGCGCCTCGTGATTTTTATCTTGAGAGGCGCTATAGAAAAGATCTTTTATTCTTCTTCTTCTGTTTACAAAAGTGAAACTTACTGCTCATGTTTACTTTGATTTTTAAGGTAGTTGCTGGTTGGAGCTTGACAAAAACTTTCCACATGATCATCACGCCTCCCTCCCAAAAGAGTCCAATGTTTCAGTCATTCTGGAAGGAATTCTGCCGGCTGCAGGGATAGTCAGTTTTTCTTCTTTCAAAACAAAGGAAGGAGGGACATAACTACTGTTTTCCATCAGTGACTGTGGGGTTGCCATGTCTCCTGCGAGCTAATACTGCAGCGCCGACTATTGTAATTCGACGACGGCTGGCAAAAAGCTCCGGAGTTGTTTAAAGTGGCTGCATTATCCACATATTACCACAGAATGTCATTTTTACTTCATTTCTACATTTTGCACCTTCATTCTCAGCCGGCTGGAGGACTGTCAGTTTTTTACCTTTCAATAAAAGAGGGACATAGTTCCTGTTGACACTCTGTGAGCTTCTGGGGTTGCTGAGCTAATGCTACAACACAAGTGCAAGTTCAGATTTAAATTTCATGAAGATCAGGATGAAACCTGCAATTGTTTTGCAGTTACATCACAAGCCAGGCACAAAGGTGTCATGCATACCAAATCAGTACAATCCAGAAATCAACTATTTAACAACCACTACAGTCCAGCCAGGCCAGCTACTCTATAACAAACAAACAAAAAAAATTCTTTAGCATGAAATAAAGTTTCTTCTTTCACAGAACAAGTTAAACAAATGTGTAAATAAAAAGTGTTTTATCTTGCATTTGCCAAACCTGTATTCTCTGAATCACTGATATGAAACAGAGCAGACTGGATGCCCCCAAGGACTCAGTGAATATTTCAGACCGGAAAATGTTTTGACTTTGTTCAAAATTCAAGTAATGCAACAGCAAGGTCCTGCAACTAATGCAAAGGAACTGAAAACCTCTGTGAGACTTTCAGCACATTTTGGAAACGAGATACCGGCTGTAGTGAAAAACACTAAACTACTGAAGAAGGTCCATGTGGGATGTGATGCCATAACTCTCAAATTACTGTAGTTTTAGGGTTAGGGTTGCTGAAATAAAAAAATAAACAAATAAATTTGTGCCACCACGACCTTGAAAACACTTCTGAAGTTTTAGTGTTAATGGAACTGTTACTGTTACCATTTAATCTGATCACATCTAAATAATAAAAACAGAAAATATTATTGTTTGTTTGTTTGTTTTGCAAACAGCTGCCAGATAATTTAACATGCTTCCTATGCAAATGAAGTCGTGTGTGGGATAACAACTGAAACGGAACGCCTGAATCATTTGACGGACAGGTGAATGCACAATTACCTCACCCAGGCTGGCAGAGGAATAAGAAATGACTTCTTAAGCGCATGGTTATCACTCACACACACACACACACACACACACACACACACACACACACACACACACACACACACACACACACACACACACACACACACACACACACACACACACACACACACACACACACACACACACACACACACACACACACGGGCTGACTATAGGGCCACCAGAAACTGTCACTTAGCACTAATGACGGCGACAGCAGTTCGGGTGACAGCCTTACTCTCTGTCTCTATCCTCTCAGCAGCATCACACATGATTCCACAGCGTCTCGCCTTCTGTGCGCCGCTGCTCTCTGTAAAATATATCAAATCAGTACCAATGAAGTGGACTGTCAAACTGAACCAGGTTTTTGATACGCATTCTCTGAAAAGTGTCTCATTAGCTGGATTAGTCTGCAAATTCCAAGCAATGTGAGTTAATGAGGCATTGAGAATGTGCTCATAGTGGAAAGCAGTGGATTTTACCATCAAAGCCTGCGTCAGGAGGCTGGTTGGTGTTTGTTCTCCGAAAGGGTCTTTCAGCGTGGAAACCAGGCAGGTGCATCACGGACACGAGGGAAGCAGGAATGATTTCCCATCTGTTTGTTCTGCAGGGAGAAAAAAGGGGGTCTGTTTTATTCGAGGTGGAGCGCATCTCCCTGCACTAGAAACCTTTTAATGGGGCGGAAAACCTGCCTCCTGCCCCTTAAATTCCAACTTGGAATTCCCATTTCCAAAAGCCTTTCACCGCCAGCACTTCCAGATCAACATCCTCACTGACGTCTGCTACTGTTAAGCTTCTAAAAGTTGGATGGCGCAAATATTTTGAACAAAGACGCCAAAAGTGACTTGTGTTAATGTTGGTTTTAAAAAAGGATTAATAAAACAAACTTAGCCTGGAGATCCTCAGAGCTGCTTTTCACAAGGAAGTGAAAACACACACAAGACATCACACACAGGGGGATAGACGGCTGGATAAACGCCAGCCAAGCCTCATTAGCTTCGAGATGCCTCTGTGGAAAGAGGAAAAGCGAGACAGGAGCAGGGAGACAGAGAGGGGGAGGTTAGATAAGCAGAGTGGGGCTCAAAGCGAGCAAACGGAGGCAGAAAAAGGGGGGAAAGTGGGTGGCAACAGAATACCAGCCCGGCACATTGACCTGTTGGATTAGGACTGCTAGAAACCTATCTGAGACTGGTTGACCACCGCAACGGCTGATCCTCCCCCAGCAGCCGTTCTGCTGACCTGTACTGACTCTGAACACACACACACACACACACACACACACACACACACACACACACACACACACACACACACACACACACACACACACACACATGAAATGATTCACATCTTTCCTGAAATACCACATTACTATTTCTGACAAATGGAGATTTGACCCATGAGCCAAACGTTGCTCACTTCTACTTTAGACAGGTGATGGAACAATACCACACACAGCTCCAGGTAATAACTTTGCCACATAAGAAAGCTTCTCACACGTAGTTTCTGAGGAGAGGATATGACAGCAGTCAGAGGGATGTTTTGTTTTCTGCTGCCTTTTGAATTTCTGTAGATGATCACAGTGTAGGGAGACAGTTTATACCTCTTATGGATATCTCAGTTTTATAAATTTGGTTCTAAACAACAGTTCATGTTTGCAAACGCTTCCATTTCTAAGTGTTAAACCCCACTGAGATCGGGTGTTACCAAGCCCCCACAATGCGGGTGAAAAATTGAGGCCAATCCGGAAGTGACAAAAGTTGCAGTTCCATCCTCATCCACTAGGGGCTGGTGTCAGAAGCGAGCTAATCCTCATTGACTCCCATGTTAAAAATACCAATTTCACAGCAGAAATAAACATGTTTACAGCCTGGTACCATAACATGTTTTTGGTTTAAATGATCTAGTTTACACTCATGACAACTCTGAGGGGGGTGAATTTTTTTCTCACTCTTCTGTTTAAGTGTATTAAAAGCCTAAAATTCTGTATAATTAATGAGCATCAGACCCTCGTGACCACAGAGCTAGCTCCGTGGAAAGGCCTCAGTAGAGCCTCGGCCTGGCCTGGAAACTGTTCCGGGATTTTGAGTCTCTGTGTTTGTGTATTCTTGTTTGGATATTATTTGTGCAATTGTTGGGCAAAATGACTTGCTGTGGTATTAATTGCACTAATAGAGCGTCCAAGGAGTGTCCACTTCATTTTTTTCGGTAAGTAAAATTATATTTATGTATTTTAGGTCACTGCCGAGATGAGCTTAGATTTTACCATGTACTGTTTAACCATGAAATTTAAATGTAATAGGGTAAAACCCAGTGCATTTAACATAATGCTGCACTTTAGAAAATGGGTTGAAATATAACATGTTGGTGGAGCTGGGTTCCCACTATTGGCTTGTGGAGCTCTCGGGAGACCGATGTTTTCCACCCGGCTCTCCCCTCCCCGCAGCTCGGCGCATCTCTGTCTGATCGCGGCTTCTGTGTGCTGCGCGGGCTGCCGGCTTGTGGAGCTCTGGGATTAAAACCTTTCCACCCAGTTCTCCCCAGCGGCAGCTCTGCACATCTCAGATCGCAGTGGCGCTTGTCTGCTGTGCGGCTGCCGGCTTGTGGAGCTCTCGGAGACCTCTGTGTTCCACCCGGTTCTACCCAGCGGTCAGCCCGGCGTATCGCTGACTCAAGCTCTGGTGTTGTGCACAGTTAACTCCGGTTGTAGCTAGGTTGCTACCTCCGTTAGCTTAGCTTCCACCTCCGCTTTAGCTTTGGGTTAGCTTCAGGTTAGCTTGTAGCTAGTTCGACTGGGTGTCGTCAGTTGATCCCAGCCTTACAGCCCCACCCTCAGCTCCTCCTCTCTTCCCTCTTGTGGAATTGTCTGGGCTTGACGGAACCTGTGACACGGTCAAAATGGCGGTGGTGGCCACCTCCCATTTATCTTCAAAAATGTGTTATTGGAGCTATGGAAACCCATTGTCCAATATTCATATGTCGATGGGTGTTACACACGTTTCAAGCTGGATTTATAAACACCATCTGCTGAAAATGAAAAGGTCAACAACGTTTACAAATGATGTTTTCAACAGTGTTTATCAATTAAACTGAGAACAGCTATTGTGAAGGCAGCTCTTTTGGTGCTATAGTGAGTTTTTCTATGGTGGGAACAGAAAAGAGCTGGTTCAAAGCAAGCTCCGGTTCTTGTTCAGCATCAGCATTGACCTGGTTGGTAGTAAAATGGCTTAACTAACAGTTATGCAGTCTATAATCTATTACAGAAAGGAATTTAACCATCTAATTGGTTTAATCACCTCCTTACCATGCTGAGTTCTGCAGCCTGTTAATTACTCGTTCATTTAAATCAGGTGTGCTGCAGTAAGGAAACAGCCAACATTTGTGCGGCGGCAGCCCGTGAAAACTGGAGATGGTGACCCCTGTATTAGAGCCATTTATCACTCTGCCTAATTCATTAATTGCTCATTTATTAGCAAATTGAGCTGAATTTCCCTCAAGAATTTTGCTGTATGTGTCAATGTTAATAATTGGAGCTGTCATGAGATTGATTGGGCTCATTTGACCTAGCTTAACTTGATTTATTATCTGTTTTTCAACCCATTTAACTCAGATGTCAGTTAGAGATGCGTGACAGAAAGTGAATCCAAAAGATTTAGAAATGAAACAAATGTGCGTCAGACAGTGAAAGGCCTTTGTTTGAAAACAAAGTAAAGTAGGAGTTCAACAGCTGTGCAGATAGTTGAGGATGAGAATGGTTTTCTGTAAAAACTTAAAAAATTAGTCCTAAGAACAAGACTAGTTTTATTTTAGGGCATGCTCTTTTAACTCTTCTGACCTCTATGGAAATGGAAAGCTAGTAACTGGAAGAACACCTTCGTCAAAGTCCGAAGCTCTCATTCCCTTGTTTATTTAATACATTTGTTGTGGTTTTTCATATAAATGAATGTCTTGTACATTTTCTCTGTGGAAACAAAGCTCTGGCGCTCCTGTCTCAGGAAGTGGAAGTTAGTTGGAGGAGAGGGGTTGGTAAGCGACTGGATTTGGAGTCTCAACCCTAGTTTATACTTCTTTGTCTGCGGAGGTGCAGAGACAAGCAGCGCCATTATCCAATGATGCAAGGGCTCTCCGACAGCAAACCATGGACCGAGTAGAGCCCAATTTTGAATGCAACAGAGAGCACACACCTGTGATTAGGGTTGGGCATCGAGCATCAATTGGAACCGGTTCCAACTGTTATTTTTTCCCGGAATTGTTCAAAGTTTTTTATTTCGATTCCTAGAATGCCGACCGGCAGAGGAATCCACGGCCGATCCCCGTGAAAAATAAACGTGATCTGCAAATTGTGATCAACGCTTTTCAGAGCTGATCACACCAGCTGCCCGTGTGCAGCACCGAGCCCCCCTCCCCCCACCCGGCACACAGCGGCCAAAAATAAACAAACGCGTCTGCCGAACTTTTACTCCGTGATGTGAACTTTAACTCCTGCAGCATAGAGGAAACGTGTTAAATACGTCAACACGGTGGATTTAATAGAAGCTTTAAAGAACAAACTCCGGACGGTGAGGTGAGTTTGTCTCACTGCAGAAATAAAAACACACACGGAGCGTCAGCAGTCAGACGCAGCCGCTTGAGCGTCAGAAGGCTGAACAATAACCTGTAGAATAATTAAAGTCATCCTTCTAGAGAAGCTTCTCTGTGGTGGACCACACCAGCTTCTGCCACAATAAATAATAACGTATAACATTTTTTATTTCCTTTTTGAGCTATTTCTGTTGAGTTTTAATGTTTAAAATCTGTTAGACAGCAGCTACATTTAAGTTTCACCTCCTGTTCTGACTGAATGCTGCTGCAGCAGGTAGGAAAACAGCTGGACGTTTCTGGATATGTTGGAGACATTTAGCCTCTCATCCCAGAGGCTGCTTCCAGACTTTGGTTGTGGTCAGAAACAAACACACTGGTTGTGCTGCAAGTCGTCTTCTTTTTTTTCTCCAAAACACGTTTTTGTCTGAATGAAGGTGATGTTGTTGTTCATAGAGTTAAAATTCATGTTGAAGTTAAGATTATTTCATCAAGTAGGACCTGTGGTTAGCTAACTCATGTAAAGCATGTCATGTCTTCAAAGAATCGGAATCGGGAATCGACAGGAATCGGAATCGAAACAAGGAATTGGAATCGGAATCGTTCAAAATCAAACGATGCCCAACCCTACCTGTGATGGAACATCTAAAAAAGTAGCAAGGTCCTGTTTTTTATATGTTTCTGAACTGTCCATAACCGTACGTTCATAAAAACACGCAAAATACAACTTCTTGTCTGACGACATCGTCAAAGCCTGTGGCAGCGTTGTTTACGAGAGATGTAATCTCATTTTCAACCTTTAGGGGGAGAAGAAAGAAACACACTTACTTGCTTGCTTACATTTTTACATTCTTATTTATTTACCTACTTAATTACTTACATATTTATTATCTTATTTACTTACTTACATACTTATTTACCTTCTTACATACTTATTAACCTTCTTGCTTATTGTACGTTTTTACCTTCTTACTTACTTACTTTCTTACCTATTTACATATTTAGCCTACTTACTTGCTTGCTTACTTTTTCACATTCTTATTTATTTACCTACTTACTTAATTACTCACTTACATATTTACTTACTTATTGACATACTTATCTACCTTTTTACTTACGTACTTATTTCAATATTTACTTACTTGCTTGCCTTCTTATTTATTTAACCACTCACTTGTTTACCTACTAAATACTTACATATTTACTTACTTTCTTACTTATTTACTTATTTGCATATTTACTTACTTACTTAAATACTTATTTACTCACTTACTTAGCTATTTACATATTTACTTACTTAACTTATTTTCTTACTTAATAAAATATTTTCTTACTTATTTACACATTTACTTACATGTTTACACATTTACTTACTTATTTATTTACACATTTACTTACTTATTTAAACATTTACTTACTTACTTATTTACACATTTACTTACTTATTTACACATTTACTTACTTACTTATTTACACATTTACTTACTTATTTACATATTTACTTACATATTTACACATTTACTTACTTACTTACTTATTTACACGTTTACTTACTTATTTACACATTTACTTACTTATTTACATATTTACTTACATATTTACACATTTACTTACTTACTTATTTACACATTTACTTACTTACTTATTTACACATTTACTTACTTAATTACACATTTGCTTACTTACTTATTTACACATTTACTTACTTATTTACACATTTACTTACTTACTCATTTAAATATGTTCTTACTTATTTAATTACTTATTTACTTATTTACATATTTACTTACTGCCTTATTTACATATTTACTTATTTACATATTTACTTACTTATTTACACATTTACTTACTTATTTACACATTTACTTACTTATTTACACATTTACTTACTTATTTACACATTTACTTACTTACTCATTTAAATATTTTCTTACTTACTTAATTACCTATTTACTTACTTACTTATTTACATATTTACTTACTTCCTAATTTACATATTTACTTATTTACATATTTACTTGTTTACATATTTACTTACTTATTTATTTACATATTTACCTACTTAATTACTGACTTAGTTACTTATTTACTTACATACTTATTTACCTTCTTGCTTGCTTAGTTATTTACCTTCTTCTTGATTTACCTACTCACTCACTCACTCACTCACTCACTCACTCACTCACTCACTCACTCACTCACTCACTCACTCACTCACTCACTTTAACACACACCTGTAGGCTGCAGAGCAGCAAACAATTAAAAACTTCAGTTTTTATGGAGGTGGTAACACCTGCTGGTTTTTCTTTGACCGCGTCTGCTGCTGCTGCTGCTGCTAGTAACAGAAGAAGAAAGTTCGAGTACCCACAGATACTGTATGTCAGTTTCAATTAGCAATGATAGTGTAGTGTGATGCACTTGCTCATTATTCAGTAGGGCCCTAAGGAGCATGGTGTCTATATCCAGCAGGCAAGAGGCGGGGGGCAGACAGGTCTCCAGTCCATCACATGGACTCAGGGAGACACATTATGTATCTAACCATTCTAATACCCATAGGGACAGATCAGAGTCACCAAGGAACAAACTTGCATGTTTTTGACTTTTATGATGAAATCAGAGAATCAGAAGGAAACAGATTCATGATGAAAACATGCAGATCAACCTAAAACCCTCTTGTTGTGAAGCAGCAGTGTAATTAATTGTGCCACAATGAAGTCCTGCACAGGATTACCATTTCCTCAAAGTTTCCCTCTTGAACTCACATCGACTATTGAAGTGGGTCTATTTTAAGAAGTTTTTAAGGATGTACTTTTGGTGAATTGTGACACATTTTCTGTAATTCATTCAAATCTTTATGAATTCTCAAACATTCCAGTTTTCAGCTCTGTCTTTGTTTTTCTGACAGCTGAGATTTCACCCACACTTCCTCTCCCATCTCCTTTCTCTGATCGTGTCTTACTTTTTTCTCATCTCATTAGCCCATTTTGTGTCGCTAAAGGACGCCATTTCTTTCGGGTTATCTGTGGTGGGTGGTTTCTTTGGAACAAATTCATCTTCAGTGGCGGAAAACGTGTAACTCTGCTGGCTTTGGTTTTGGAGGGAAGAGCCTCGCTACGTGAGATCGTGAGCTGTCGGGGCTCAGCGCAGACAGCCCAGCTCCCAGTTGAGTCACTCCACATCAAACCCTTCAGTCACTCACCGTTTATTGGGGTAAGCACAGATGAGAGTGCTCCCTATTGTTGCAAACACACACACACACACACACACACACACACACACACACACACACACGCACGCACGCACGCACGCACGCACACACACACACACACACACACACACTTGAGTATTCACAAACCAGCTGTGCAAAACTCACAAGTAAATGTGAATTACACAAGTGCGTTTATAAACATGCGCGCTTAGTCAATTAGGTCACATGCTTACACACATCCATTTAATACTAATGAGCAGATGTTAAAATATGCATCATGCCTTTGAAAAATTAAATGCAAAAGAGAAATATTTATTAGGTTGATATCTCCGTCTCGGTGTGCTGGTGAACGTGCACTGTGAGCGTTTGTCCCGGCGGTGTCACCATGGGGACAAAGTGATTAGCAGGAATCTATCTGGTGAATCATGCACATCATTACCATAGCTCCATCTCCCCCCTGCCTCCCCCTCTGCTCTCATCTCTGCTCCTCTCTGGGGTGTGCTCGCTCCCACTGCTCCTTAAGTGTTTTAACGTGTTAATAATCATTAGGCACTCTTCAGTGGAGTGGCAGCGGTGGAGGTGGTGATGGTGCTAGTCGGGATTGGCTGGGAGTAATGACAGACTGACCTCTGACCTGCAACCCTCAACCTCCCCAGCACTTCCCACCTCCTCTGCTCGGTGTTGTGTGTCTGGCCTCTCATCTTGGGGGTCCATCAGGGACCTATTAAGGGCTGTCTCACAGTCAGTCACCTCACTTAACTCTGCTGTGTCAATATGCTGCAGCATGTGTGTGTGTGAGAGAGAGAGAGTGTGTGTGTGAGAGAGCAGCAGTGAAACCGTTTGTTTAAATTCACCTTCCCTGTCTGGGAAGTTAGTCCCACTGTCTTTTCTCACCTTTTTCTTTCAATTACACTTATTTTTTGCCATTTTTTTTCTTCCATCTTCCAATTTTTCCACGACTCTCCCTCTGTCTTTCTCCCTCTCTCCTCCCTCCCTCTGTCCATCCTCGCTGCGTCTGTCTTTGGAGATGCTAATTCCTGGTCCAGGGAGACTAGATGAAACGGAGCTGAGTTTCTCTCATTAGCTGACACAGATGCCGAGGCGTGTGGACCTGAATAACAACACTCTGGCAGGCTGCTGCCTCCTCTTCTCTTCCACATGCTCTGTCGACGCTCCCGCATTCCAACCATATTCCTTACAAAGCTCAGGGTGTGTGTGTCACTCCGCTTTTCTGCATTGCAAGTTTTCTTGAAAAGTTGCGTGTGCCTCTACGATGCTACGATGAAGATCTGTGGGATTTCTTTTGGGAGTTTGGCAAATTTTGAAGACAACCTGTGCTTTGGGGTGTAACCTCAACGATAATCTTTATGAAAAAGACATAAATTAATCGAAATGAGACAGAAAGCATTACGATACACAATCTTGTCCACGACCACAGAGAAGGAATAGTTGGCAACACTTGTACAACTGTTGCATTTGTGAGCGTCTTTTGATAAAGGTCAGAACAGACTGGAGTCTAATTCAGAAAGTAAAAAAAATGTCCTACTTTTGTCTTAGATGTCTGTGAAAGAGGTGGAATTCATCAGATGATGGTCAAATTAGAAAAAAATCCTTTAAAATCACCATAAACCAACAGAATTGTCGTCGTCATCGTCGTCGTCTTCCTCCGCTTATCCGGGTCGCGGGGGCAGCATCCCAACTAGGGAGCTCCAGGCCGTCCTCTCCCCGGCCTTGTCCACCAGCTCCTCCGGCAGGACCCCAAGGCATTCCCGGACCAGGTTGGAGATGTAACCTCTCCAACGTGTCCTGGGTCGACCCGGGGGCCTCCTGCCGGCAGGACATGCCTGAAACACCTCCCCGGGGAGGCGTCCAGGAGGCATCCTGACCAGATGCCCAAACCACCTCAACTGGCTCCTTTCGATCCGGAGGAGCAGCGGTTCTACTCCGAGTCCCTCCCGAATGTCCGAGCTCCTCACCCTATCTCTAAGGCTGAGCCCGGCCACCCTACGGAGGAAACTCATTTCGGCCGCTTGTATCCGCGATCTCGTTCTTTCGGTCATTACCCAAAGCTCATGACCATAGGTGAGGATTGGGACGTAGATCGACCGGTAAATCAAGAGCCTGGCTTTCTGGCTCAGCTCCCTCTTCACCACGACAGATCGGCTCAGCGTCCGCATCACTGCAGACGCCGAACCAATCCGCCTGTCGATCTCCCGATCCCTCCTACCCTCACTCGTGAACAAGACCCCGAGATACTTAAACTCCTCCACTTGAGGTAGGACCTCTCCCCCGACCCGGAGTTAGCAAGCCACCCTTTTCCGGTCGAGAACAACAGAACCAACAGAATCGAAATGTACTAATTCACATTCTCCTTAAAGTGACAGTGTGTAGTTTTCTGCTGCTTGGGGCAGTACATAGATACACTTGAGGATAGTATTATACCATATCAACGTGACTGTCGCTAGTTAACAAAAACATTATGGTAAGTGCTGTCACCTGCGGAGCAGAAAGCACACAACCTCGACGTGACTCCTCAGACTTTGATGGTCCTTTAGTTATTTCCATTGAGAGAATGATATGCCGTTGTAGTTTTCTGTAGCTGTCGTTTCTGGATCTGCTCAGGGTCCTGCGCCTGCTGATGACATCAAACTACGGCAATACTACTCGGCCAAATTATATATATCTTTTTGCATTCTGTTCTTTCATATATGTTTTGGACATAATTTAGCAGTTTTGTTATTAAATTCAAGTCTCCTAAAAGTTTTTTAACGTGTTTTCTAACCAGCCAATCATCTAGTGCAGTGTTTCTAAACCCTGGTCCTCAGCGCCCCCTGTCCTGCATGTTTTCTATGTTGCCGTTTACAACAGAACTATAGCAGCAAGTAATTAACAGCTTCTGTAAAAAACGAAGACATGTTACTGTAATAAGTGCAGTAAATGCTCCCTAAAACACCCGAGAACGCTAACACCAGATATGAGAATCTACTTATCAACATTCTGTGTATGACTCAACTTCACTCATTATCTAGAACAGGGGTAGGGAACCCTGGTCCTGGCGAGCCACTATCCAGCACGTTTTAGAGGTCGCCCTGCTTCAACAAAGTTGAATCACCTGTTCAGCTGCTCATCAGGCTCTGCAGAAGCCTTTTAATCACCTGCTGATTAAAATCAGGTGTTTAAGGCAAGATAATCTCTAAAATGTGCTGGATAGTGGCTCTCCAGGACCAGGGTTCCCTACCTGTGATCTAGAGTATTCTGGTGCTCATCCCTAACAGGGTCGAGCCACAGAACGGTAGTGAGAAAGTAACTTTTTGCTTCATAAATTGGACTGCAGTACTGACATTTGACCACAGAATGTCTTTTTTACAAATTGCCCCTTTAAGATCACAAATGAAAGGATATCAGGAGATCTGATTTGGGATTTGGCTTCCTACCACACCGGGAAAGCCGGTTTTGCAAACAGATTTTTAAACTGTTCAGACTTTCTTTGAGAAGTAGAACGCCGTCATGGAATTGGGAACTTTGGTTGTTGTTTTGGTTGCTCCGTTGCAAACCTTCTGCTATTTCTTCTTCTTCGTTGGTGAGCTAAGCTGACTGGAGGGCCTGCGTCACTCCATGGTGTATGCTGGGGTTTGGCGCGTTCTTGTTGACTGACAGCTCCCTATGTGACCCTGTTGGTCAATGCTTTAGGCTCACGTAAAAGATTCCTTTTGTTGTACAGGGTCAGTGTCAAATGGGTCAAATTTAACCATTTTTTAAAGTTTCTTAAGCATTTTAAATAACAGAAATAAAAAGAATACACATTTTCTTACTGTGATCTTGTCTGAATTTGTATAATAAAACCAGTGTTCCACTTTTGTATCTAACATGATCCACTACCAATCATGACATTTTAAACTACGATTATCTGAGCTTGAACCGTGTTAAACTTTAGCTCATTATTAGTAAAACAGGCAGAGTTTTAACATACTCTGTGTTTAGATTAGCTATGGTGGCCAATAGCCTAAATTGGTTTCACTCCAAAGGTGAACTGGTGGTAGATGAACCTTCAGAAAATGTTATTAAAACATTTTTAATACTTTTATTTTCTTGTAAAATCTTAATAAATAATAAAATAACATTTAGAAGGACAATGAGTTATAACTGATGTTTCTGTAACTCTTAAGCATTGCTTGATGACATTAAAAAGCAGAATAGCTGAGTTTGTGCACTGAGAGCATGACGAAGTTCCCTGACAGGCAGTAAATCCACTATTAAACTAGTTCCACATGTTTGTCAGATGATACTTTCTGGCGTTTCTCTGAGAACCAGACATGACCTCAGCAGTCCGCGTATGTCATCATCACCATCAAGCCCTACCTGATCGGTACCTCTGATAGGCTCCGCCTCCCTGTCACGCTAACAGCTTTACATAATTTAACTCATTAACAGAGGAGCAGCTTCTACCTTCCTGCATAATGAATCAAAGAATAGTCTGTGTGACTTTTCCTCTTTTTTTGAGCACACGCTTACACACACACTCTTTAACTGAGGGATTGGTCTGAAGTGACAGTAATGTAATATTAATAGCCACAGGGGATGACAGTCTGTCCCCGTTGTGCTGATACCCACAGGCTTGACAGAGCTTTGGTCACACGTCCCACTGCTGCACATCTGCTAACACTCGTACAATAAATCCTCTCTGTCTCTTTCCATCTCGCCTTCTCCCGCTTCCTGTTGCTTGCCCTTACAATAATCTCATTGCACTGCTTCAGGTCCAGATTTGTTTGAAGATAAATCTAAAGAAATATTTTTTTTAAATGCTATTCATAATTTTTAATTCTGTATCGACTGGTTTTTGACTCCTTTACTGTGCTTAATTAAATCATTTCATCATAAAATCTCTGAAAGGGATAAAAAAATATATATTCAAGCCATAAAATACATGAATAATAACAAAATATACTAAACACCTACTATGTAAAAAGTGCTTGATGGTACACAGTAGAATTTGTCTTAATTACTTTTTTCATTTTTTCATCTTTATTTATTTCAAACATATGAGATATATTCTTTTAAACTCACCTTTTGCATCATTCTGTGCTGCTATGTGAGTCTCTGCTGTCTCCAAACGTGGAAAAAACATCCATTCGATTTCTGTCACCGTTTGTTTCCCCAAAAACTGTGCCTAAAACAAGCCAATAGAAATAGTCCCCATTTGTGATGTCACAAATGGGGACTATTTCGTAAAACAACCCCTCTCCCCCTCCCCGTCTACACTGGAGGAGCAGATGCTTTACTCTAAGCCCCTCCTGGATGTCGGAGATTCTCAGCTTATAGGAGTGGGTGACTCATTTTGGAAAGCACTAAAAATGTCATAAGTAAAACTGATGAAATTGCATCATGTGTGAGGGATTTTCTGCAAAGAACTCTAGAACTATTATAACTTAAGAAAAAACTCATAGCACGCCTACTTTAAAACAATAAAAACAAGTAATAACTGAGAAATTATTGCAGAAAAAGTTGCATTAGATTGACTTAAAGCTACAACAAATCTGCAAAACAAGCTAGCTTAATAAAAGTTTTTCATGCCTCTTAACAACGTTCCTACATAGTACAGCTATAGATAATTTGTGGAGATTAATAAACACCAAATAATAAATAATTAAGTGGTTCTTTCACATTTGCCTAAACATCTCAACCAAGAACATGGCACGATTCAAATCTGATGGCCTCCGCCGCACTTCACCTCCCGGGTCCTCGATTCATCACACTGTTGCAAATTTAGCAACAGAACACCACTGGTGTGAGAGGTTCTCTGCTCAATAATATCAGAGAAGGAGAAACAGCTGGCCGTTACCACTTCAACTTTAAGACAAATTACAAGAGTCCCAAAAAGAAAAACACCATTTGAAGTGGCGGACCCAGAAAACGGCGACTGGTGTTTAGCGCTCTCTCGTTTACGAGGGCAACGAGTGGGGATGATAGCCAACAGAAGGGGTGAGAGTTCTGTGACTGTGTTTGTTTTAAAAGTTAGCTTGACTGTTCTGCAGATTCAGTGAAGCAGCTTTAAGTTAAGAGTATCTAGTTTCAGATAAATCAGTTGTGCAGATTTGGCATTTTTTACAGTGTAACTGGTCAAATGCAAGGACACAAAATTAAACGTCTGTGCCTTTGGCTGCAAAAAAGTATTAATGCATTTTCACACCTGCACTGGTTCCTTTACATCTGGTTTTAGCATAATCTATAACATGAATGGATTTTTGGGTTTCAACGTGATTAGTGCTCATTCCTGCGTCCAGTTTTTTTTCTTTAATACACAAAATAACACAGAAACTTAAGACCCTATAAACTGCTGATTAAATGAAAAAGGACATATTTTAATCAGCATAATGTAAAAGTTTTATTTATATTTCAAACAACACAACATGCCAAAACAATTATTTTACAAATTTATGTATTATAACAATTTTGATCTTTTGCAGCACTTATATAGAAATTATTGCATATTACGTTTTGCTTTCAGCAACCATTGTTAATATTTTAACAACATAGTGCACCACATCAATACAGAATTTAAAACAGAAACATGGACTAAAGGAGTGGCTGACACGTTATTTAGAGATCTGGACATGTTGTGGGCATCAAAACTGTTGCATGGTGTTAAACTCTCAGGTCAGCAGCAGCAGAGGTAAATAATGTAAATTAGTGAAGCGACAGCAGAATCCCGACGTGGTTAAATTGTATTAACACTGTTTGCTTACAAGCATTCAGGCTGGAATTTGATGCAAAGTTATCATGGCTCAGTCCTCCACCATCCACCATCCTGGCTGGAAGGATAAAGAGCGCCGATACGGAGCAGCAGCTCTGTGACTTTAGCAGGTTTGTGCCCGGGACCAAAGGGAAACCAAGGAGCGAGGGAGAAAGATGGAGTCCGTCCGGCTTCAATCAAGTCAAGTAAGAGTCAAACATCCCCATCTGAGACGCAGATGCAGACGAAGGGAGATGGAGGCGGGGGGACGAGAGAACGTGAAGAAGAGAAGGAGAGCAGCAGGGGAAGTCATTATCACGTTCTAACCTCAGCACAGTCTAATGCATTCAAGGGGAAACAGTTAGATTTGGTGCCTTTGGCAGCCGAGCGTAAACAAATTGATTTGAATGGGAGAGTATAAAGAGCTGTTTATAGTGCCCTGCATCTCTGGGCGTGTGTGTGTGTGTGTGTGTGTGTGTGTGTGTGTGTGTGTGTGTGTGTGTGTGTGTGTGTGTGTGTGTGTGTGTGTGCGTGTGTGACACAGTATGAAAATATCATTAAGCATGCTCACCGTTCAGCTTTAACTGTATATGTTTTAAGAATGACTGCATTCTCTCTTCAGTGTGTGTGTGTGTGTGTGTGTGTGTGTGACCATGCTTTTTTTCCTTGTTGTTTTTTAAACCACCAGTGGTGGTCTGCCGTCTGCTGTAGCCTCTTGTCTGATCTGCGGAGAGCCGGTGAGCGTCTGGCTCAATAGAGAGTTGGGAGAGTGCGTGCCCTGCTCCAGGCTTAGCACTGAGGGGGATTATTGTAATGACCTATGGGTTAGGGTGGTGTCTCTCGTTGAGAGAGGGCTTCAACAGCCTCACGCCCGCTCAGGTAGAAGGGGCTTTGCCAGGCAAACATCCGCACAGGGCGCCGCTTGTCCCGATTTGATTTTGGACATATTTAGGGATCCATCGGAAAACTGATGAAAGGAAAATATAGAGCTAATCCTTGTTAAAATTGAGGAACCAGCAGTCCACACACACGCCCACAGGCATGCAGGAGTACACACACACACACACACGCGCACATATGCAATTACAGATACACACTATGTACGACATGTGTAACCCAAGTCTGTTGTGATTTCTTTCCTGGCGAGGCCCGGAGAAATCCAGGAGAGGTTAAAGAAACAGAATTGTATGAAAACACACTCATGAGGTGAGCTATCTGAAATCTGAAACACACACACACACACACACACACACACACACACACACACACACACGGCTTGTATTAATTGGGTCAGCCTGTGAAACGGTATTTATTCAGGTTAGGGACCTTCTTTAATAAAAGGTCACTGGATGAACAGCTCAACGCAGCAGCCATTTTGAGGATTATTTCTCGGGTCGGCTTTAGTTACCTTGGAGACGGTAAAGTTCAGAGGTCAGGGTTATGAACTGTTACAAGAGAAATGAAAATAGAAGACCACACTCAAAGCCTAATTACCAGAAAGTCCTTTGGATTTGAAGAATGAAGTTTCCAAACGAGGTTTTAGGGGAAAGAAAACGGCTTTTGAATGACTGGAGGCATCAATGAAATTCTGAACAGAACCAGACGGAGACTTCAGTCCCACTGGTATTTTTGTACGCTACGTAACAAACTGAGATCAACACCTGACCCTTCCACATTCTGCACAAAGTCCATATGTGAGTTATTTCTGACTGATGTGGAAGCAGCTCCTGTGCTTCCACTGCAAACCCTGCAGAACTGGTATAAGCCTTGTTTACAGCGACCTGTAGGCACGGTCACTCACTGTGCACATTTTGCTCAACACGCTGGTTGGGATTTTAAATCGTGAGCCTGCAGACAAGATGAGGATGAATGTTTCCACATCTTTTTTAAGTCTTTAAATGTTGCGTGGAGTGCAGCACCAGTGTATGTCCCTCTGTAGAGTACGAGGACTGGTCTGGGATCCGTTTCTGATATTTTATTTTTGTCTTTTTTTCAAGCACAGATTCAACATGGCGGCCATTTATTTAAACGTTTAAGCACAAATAAATTTACAGTCTTAAGAAACAAAAACAAACATCCGATAGTGAAATAAATATTCTGCAATCTCTTCAGGTTATTGTTGGTCTAAACCTGATTACATCATCCTGCTCCAGTGGAGAAAACCTTTACAGGTTCTATCAATTCAAATATAATGCTTGTAGCCAGCTGGCAACCGTACGTAACGCCCTGAAAAGAGAAAAGTCCCTTTTAGGCAGTGATCATGAACACATTTAATATTTATTTTGTGAATATAACGTTAATCTACCAACTGAAATGCTAGAGTAAATTGGTTGAAGTCAGAAAATAATTGATCTGGGTTGTTTTAAGACATGGAACTGTTTGCTCCTATACTGTAATGAGAAAACATAATCCTGTTCTTACCAACTATTAGTCCACTAATCGGGTCATTCATAAAAGTTTAGCTTATTGCACCAGGATGTTCTAATATACCCATCATTAGCTTCTAGTTTGAAGTGTGATCAGCTATGTGCCATCTAATAATAAAGACACAATGCTTATCAAAGACTTTTAGTGAACTTTGTAACCTGTTAATACAAATGCTACAGTCAGACGGCGGTAGGCACCTAAAACAAAAAATACACTGTACACAATAAAGACTTGTGCTCACAAATGTATCCAGCTAAAAGAGTTATTTTTAGCTTTGCAACAAACTCCTCCATCAAAGAGGGGGAACGTATTTTTTAACAGTGTAACATAGCAGGATGAAATAAGTCATTAGCATTTGTAACATTAGAAAACATATGTGATGTATGTGTTCTAAATGTAAAAATTCGCCATCACTACTTGTGTTGCTACAGCTCTGAATACAAGCAACTCTGTCGATGTTAGCTGCTAACAAGAGGTAATTAGCTTACAGAGGCGACTCTTCGTTCTCCGCCATGACCTGCTTCCTTTTAAAGCGCTCGTGCATCGCAGACGTGCTCCAGGAAAGAAGGTTGCAGATGTTGCACTCTAGGTGCTTCTCTTTTCTCGTTAAGTTCTCCAAATTTTTTGAGCTACATTGCCGACTCGCCATGATAGCCGTTTTTACAAAACAAATGCTTGTTCTTCTGGCTCTTGGAGAGTACAGATGCTTTTTTCCTCCTCTCCTCCCTATCTTATCCCAAGGCTCTTGGTCTGTCTTTGGGTGGACGGCGTTTCTGCATTTTTTCTGTAAACTGGAAATTATTAAAAATGGACCTGGTCAGTTGGTCTCTCGATGCGATTGACAAGATTTTTTCAACGATGTGAACGGGAGAAGGGGCTCCCGGTAGCCCCTCTGGGACAGAGCCAGTTGGGCATATCATGGACTCCTGGAAACAGTGGAACTTGATCTGTCTCTCTCAACTGTCTGTAGAGGATTCTGAAGATGTCTGGATATTCGTTGTTTTGGTGTCAGGTTTACTGCTTTTTGGCCTGGGTGGTTATCTGGCTTACCGGAAAATTAATGAGCTGTTGAGGAATATTGGCTCAATCCCAGAGCTCAGGGATGGATTACACCGCGCTGTGAACGCACAAACTCATATGACTGTCGAGTCGAGTCGAAAGCTTGGAACTTTGGCTGAGATTCAGACTCTGGCTCAGAACGTGGATTCCATTAAGGAGCGGG
>SSNQ01033952.1:46678-49178 GCA_006942095.1 Nothobranchius kuhntae
CATGTGCAACAAAGGGCAGGTAGTATTTGTTTATGATGTCAGCAAAGTATCTCACAAAACACTTGGTGAATTAACTCAAGGGTTCTTCATCTGATGTACATTTGAGTCAGTTCGTTTCAGGATAGCCAACACTAGCCTGGCCTGCCAGACTCGTCCTGTGTTTAATTCTGCACAGAGAAAGGTTCTAGGAACTCTCCTATTCAAATAACCCCACCCCCTGGTAATTCTAACCGAGCCAATCAGCGCTGAGTAGCGTACGTCACACACCACAAAGCTGATGTTGTCATAAACATGGCGGCTGAAGCGGAGTTCGCTGCGGCTCTTTCCTCTTTTCTAAATGAATTAGACGCGTCTTTGAAACCACAACAAGTAGAAATGCTAAAAGCCTTTCTTCTAAAGAAAGGTGTTTGCCAGACGCCATTTTTTACTACAACTAAAAAAAACTACAGCATTGCGCGGTACAGTCGGCATTTCCGTCTTTTTTCTGATTGGTTGTTTTTGAGCTGGCTAGTCCCGCCCCTCATGTGCCTCTCTGTCTGTGAGTTACCAGACTCTTTCTCTGTGCAGAATTAAACAGAGGACGAGTCTGGCAGGCCGGGCTAAGCCGACACTGCCAACTGGCAACAAATACAGAAATGGCTACATTAGAATTTAAAGCAACACTTAATAAGTTTCCTGCTTCTCTTCCTCCGGGTTGAAAGTGGAAAAACATGAACAACCCTGCGACAGGCAGCTTTAGCTAGCGCTGATTACGAGCTAATGAAGAAAATAAAAACCTACCCAACTGATGCTAAAAAAGCAACAAAGAAAAAGATCCACACTGTTGGACAAAAATATTACTTACAAGTCCAGCAGCAACAAAGCCAGGTCACCATCAGTTTGATTTTGTAGCCTCCTTCAACTCCCTCAAGCAATTGTAGACCATGTTCATTATGGCTTTAGCTCCTTCCTTCTCCTCCAAAGACATTACTTTCCTTTCCCTACTTCACACTGGAGGCATCAGCGGTGCGGAACGGCAGCAGAATGGTTTACTCACGAGTTTCACTGCATGCCAGTACACAACGGGAGAATTTTCTCTGCCGTGCACCTCGCTGGCCTCGCAGGATCACAAAGTCCCTCGGGACTTCAAAGGTCACGGTTTGTTTATGCCATCCACCATTAAACCAAAAAGAAGAAAATCACGTTTGATAAAGTGGTTTGATGTTACATAGGATGTTGTTCCTCTCCACTGCCAAGATTAAAGCCATAAAAACATACAGTTCTCGAACAATGCTGGGAAAAAAATAAGCCGCTAAGTCACATGTTTTAAAATAATCTACATATATGAACAGATATGAAATCACATCACTGCAATAGTCTTTTAATTAGAAAAATGAGTGGAGATTTTACACTGAAACCATGTGTGATTTTCCTGGCCAGCCCCATGTAAACTATGGAAATTGACGCTTCCCAGAAGCGGCTCATGGCAAAATTAGAACCCAATCCTATCTTTTGCCGTGAGGCATGGTGTGCCATTTCTGGGACGCACCTGAATATTTTCACATCACGGCTGATTTGGATCACCCCCATGGACTATAATGGATTCTATCTGAAAGAGTTTCATTCCACGCTGCTGATGCTTCCAGTGTGAAGTAGGGGTAACTATTACTTCCAAGGCTCCACCTTGATGCCAAGAGGAAAAACAACATTTTTCTTCATGTGATTTTTGACGGTCAGCAAACTGAAAAAACTAACTGCTAGCCGTTATATTAGCTACCAGCACAGTAAACAGCTATTGCCATAAAGCTGGAAGACCCAGCACTAGTGTTACTGCCTGAACCACAAAACCGTTGGTTTTCTGGTAAGCAGAGGGCTGCAGAGTGCTGTCCAAGATAATGTTGCTGAAGTTTATGACTCAAGAACCAGTTTGGTTTAAAGTGTTCAAAACTCCGGTGATGCTTTAAAAGATGCGATTTGTACGAATTTGACTGTGAAATAATCACAGAACAATTTAATGCATCAGTCGCGTTGAAAGGAAAGTTATCCTAAAATAGATTTCATTCTCAGCTGGCTGGGGGTTGCCAGTTTTTCTGCTTTAAAAAACAAACAAAGGTGGGATGTTGCTGCTGTTTACTATCTGAGTTTGGGAGGTTGCCAAATCTGCTCTAAAAATATCTCAACGTATTTGTTCAATTAACAACTTGATTTTACAGGTAAATGAATGAATGTGAAGTGAATAATGAGACAGTTGTGGTGTTTTACTCCTTTTAATAAGTCGTTCAGAACTGTAACAGCAAGTTAGCCACAAGAAGCAACACTTCCTGTATTGCTAGAGAGATACTACCATAACAATTGTGGTAAGTGCTCCCTACCCTAAAACACCCAAGAGTGCTAACACCTGATACAACAATGTATTTATCCACTTAACAACTTGCTCTGTATGACTCACATTCACTCATCATCTAGAATCTTCTCACGCTGATCCCTAACTGGCAACAGCCGAGAAACTCAAGAATTGGGA
>SSNQ01033952.1:54178-65529 GCA_006942095.1 Nothobranchius kuhntae
TCAGACGTAAGGTCACAGCGTCACGCCAGAATTCGCCATGACATCAAAGCCTCTGGAAAGCTATCAGATCTGAATGGTCATTACAGCATCATGAAGACAGTGCATGACCTTATTGTCATGTTGACTAAATTAGAGGGGACAAATATGGGCATTTCACCATAAAACAATAGACTTCCTGTATACAGGGGGCAGGGCTTAGGTGATGTCAGCTGTCCACATTGTCATTGTCTTGAGATGTGGTCAGTGATCACACAGACAAAGTTTGATATAGATCTGATCAGGCACATGGGAGTTACTGTCAAGTAATGTAATGGCGAATGGTCAAAGTTTGAGGCTTAGCCACGCCCACACCTTTTAACTTTTGAAAAATCCGACGGTTGAATTTTTCCTTATGTCTTAAGAGTATATAGCAGAAGTTTGAAGGCGATTGGTGAAAAGGACGACGGGGCATCATTCTCCAAACAACGTGTGTGAAAACCACTAAATCGAGTACTTGGACCAAAATGGCTGACCTCCTGTGCGACTTTGCGCTTGGCTCCAAGAGACTTTTTTGTAGGTCCTGAGACACTACATTAGTGTACCAAATTTCATAATCCGCAGTCAAAGCATGGTTTGGGGCTGACAGTTTTAATGGCTCTAGGGGGCGCTATTTCAGAAAATACGCCACGCCCACAAACTTCAGCTGGCCATTTCTATTGGGGGTCAGATTAGGATCACTCACCAGACGTTTCGTAGCGATATCACCATAACTGAAGAAATGAGAGGTAAACGTATTTCCATGACGTGATGGCGATTTTCGCCCTGGTCCCAAAGCCCCGCCTTTTTTTGAAACCTGCCAGTACTGGAGACCAAATGACTTCAAGTTGTCTACTGCTATTTGCCAGAGATTCCTGGTGATTGGGTAAAAGGAGTCCAATAGGGAGCTGTGAAAAAGAGTGGCGTGGCGGCAGGTGAAAGTTTGAGGCTTAGCCACGCCCACACCTTTCAACTTTTGAAAAATCCGACTGTTGAATTCTTTCCCCTATGTCTTAAGAGTATATAGCAGAAGTCTGAAGGTGATTGGTGAAAAGGGCGATGGAGCATCACTCTCTGAACAACGTGTGTGAAAACTATTAGATAGAGTACTTGGACCAAAATGGCCGACTTCCTGTGCGACTTTGCGCTTGGCTCCAGAGACTTTTTGTAGGCCCTGAGACACCACATTAGTGTACCAAATTTCGTAATCCTCAGTCAAAGCATGGCTTGGGGCTGACAGTTTTAATGGTCCTAGGTGGCGCTATTTCAGAAAATAGGCCACACCCACCAGATTTTCACATCAGATTTTTTGGGGGGCCGGACTAGGATCACTCACCACAAGTTTTTTGGCGATATCTTTAGAAATGACGAAATGGGAGGCAAACGTAAGGCCACGGCGGTACGCCTGACTTCGCCGCACCCCCACAGCCCCGCCTTCTGCAGAAAACTCCCATAAAGTGACGCCAAGCATTTCCCACTTGTCTTGAGTTAACAGCTACAAATTTGTGCTGATTAAGTGAAATGGGGCGATTTGGGACCTATCACAGTAAAACTTGACCTTTTTGGTCTTGAGGGGGCGGGGCTTGTGTGATGTCATCATCCGACCATTCACTATACTTTGTGGGTGGATGACGAATGACCACAGAAATTTTTGTAACTCTGTTCCATTCAGTTATGAAGTTATAGCAATTTAAAAAATTTTGGCGAGTAGTCAAACTTTGGGGCCTGGCCCCGCCCCTTCAACATATACGAAAACTCAGAATCCTTGTCTCATTTTGTTCGCCCATCACTTCTGAGCAATTTTACACAATTTTTGAGACGATAATGCAAAAAATTATTGAGAAATCCAATCAGAAACGGATCCTAAAAACGGCAATAACTGTCATGACTCTCATTTTTCAGCCTTCATTCAGCTCACCTGGTCCCCTCACCAAGCTCCTGACAAGCCCTGTTTCCCTGGCAACAACCATCAACTCCATTAATCTCACCTGTTCCTGTAATCAGCTTCATCCACTTCACCTGCTCCTGACTCCTCAGCTCATCTCACACACCTGCTTCCCCTGCTATAAAAGATCCATTCAGTTACCCAGTCTCTGCCAGATTATTGAAGACTTCGCGCCAGTAAATTCTCCAGCACTCCAACCTCTGCCTGTACCATAGATCCTGACCTCGTTTCTGTTCTTTGACCAACCCAAGTGCCTGCTCCTTGCCTGGATTGTTTTCTCTGCCTCTGACTACCTGGATTCTCAACCTCAACCCATTCTCTGGATTCTGCCTCCTGCCTGTTCATTGTAGCATTCACGGATCTATCTGGTTTTGACCCTCGCCTCCTCTCCTACTCTGTCTCTAGCCTCACCCACCTGGTAACTCCACAATAAATAAAATACTTTTTATATAAATATATTTTACTGTGTTTGGCATCGTTACGGGTCTTCTGAGTTCTGTTCATGACAAAATAATCTGGCCAAAAGTCTGACCCGATGCCGACACAGCACTTGGGAGTATTTATTTATTTTTTCTTCATACCTGTCATGGAATATCTCACGCTCCTGGAATTCATGGAACTAGAGAAGGAGCAGGAGTCAATGTTCTGGGGAACGCGGCTGGCCATCAGGCCACTGCCATGCAGAGGTTCCACTCCTCTGTCCAGGCCTGCTGCGGCCGTCTTGCGCAGCAGGTTTCTGACAACACAACAGTGGCAGTCCCAGAGACCATCTACTAGTTCATGGCCTTCACAGACGCAAGGTTTTGCAGCTACGCCGCTCAAGCCTCAAGTCCCTCCGTCCCGTCCACCTCCAGCTGTGGTCTCAGGGGGCACACCGCGTCCACGTCCAGCGGTGGTCCCAGGAGGCGCACCGCGTCCACGTCCCGTGGTGGTCCCAGGAGGCACACCGCTTCCACGTCCAGCGGTGGTCCCAGGAGTCTCACCGCATCCACGTCCAACGGTGAGTCTCACCGCATCTACGCTCATTGAGGTTCCTACTTCCACCGTTTGAAGAGGCTCCGCCTGCCCCAGTCCAGCGGTGGTCCCAGGGGGCGCATCGCATCCACGTCCAGCGGTGGTCCCAGAGGCCGCACCACATCCTCGTCCAGCTGAGATTCCACCTTCGTCTGTCTGAGAGGCTCCGCCTGTCCAGGTCCAGCGGTAGTTCCCGGGGTCGCATCGCATCCATGTCCAGCGGTGGTCCCAGGGTCCGCACCACATCCATGTCCAGCAAGGGTCCCCCCCTGTCAGTCCGAGATGCTCCGTCTGTCCTGTCCCAGCGGTGGTCCCGAAGGTCGCACCGCATCCTGTCCCGGCGATGGTCCCGGAGGTCGCACCGCATCCTGCTTCGGCGGTAGTCTAGGAGGACGCATCGCATCCTGCTCTGGCGGTGGTCCCGGAGGACATATCGCATCCTGCTCTGGCAGTGGTCCTGGAGGAAGCATCGCATCCTGCTTCGGCGGTGGTCCAAGAGGACGCATCGCATCCTGCTTCGGCGGTGGTCCAAGAGGACGCATCCCATCCTTCTTCGGCGGTGGTCCAAGAGGACGAATCACATCCTGCTTCTTCGGTGGTCCAAGAGGACGCATCGCATCCTGCTTCGGCGGTGGTCCAAGAAGACGCACAGGCTCCGGTCCAGCCCGTCCAAGAGGCTCCGGTCCTTCCTGTTCCCGAGTCGACGTCCACATCTCAAGTCTCGGAGTCGACGTCCACCTCTCAAGTCTCTGAGTCGACGTCCACCTCTCAAGTCTTGGAGTCGACGTCCACGTCCCAAGTCTCTGAGTCGACGTCCACGTCCCAAGTCTCGGAGTCGACGTCCACGTCCCAAGTATTCCAGTCTCAAGTGTCCCCACAAGTGTCTACGTCCCCACCAGTCCAAGAGTCTATGTCCCCACCAGCCCCAGAGTCTATGTCCCCACCAGTCCCAGAATCTATGTCCCCACCAGTCCCAGAATCTATGTCCCCACCAGTCCCAGAGTCTATATCCCCACCAGTCCCAGAGTCTACGTCCCCACCAGTCCCAGGGTTCCCTCTGTCCCCTCAGCCTCCAGTGTCCCCTCTTGGTCCTCGTCCTCTAGTGTCCCCTCTTAGTCTAAGCCTAGTGTCCCCTCTTAGTCCTCGTCCTCTAGTGTCCCCTCAGTGCCTTAGCCCAGAGTCCCCTCGTAGTCGTAGTCCAGAGTCCCCTCTGTCCCCTCAATCTCCAGACTCCCCTCGTAGTCGTAGTCCAGAGGTCCCTCTGTCCCATCAGTCTCCAGAGTCCCCTCGTAGTCATAGTCCAGAGTTCCTTCTGTCCCCTCAGTCTCCAGAATCCCATCATAGTCGTAGTCCAGAGTTCCCTCTGTCCCCTCAGTCTCCAGAGTTCCCTCGTAGTCGTAGTCCAGTGTCCACTCTTAGTCGTAGTCCAGAGTTCCCTCTGTCCCCTCAGTCTCCAGTGTCCCCTCTTAGTCGTAGTCCAGTGTCCTCTCTGTCCCCTCAGTCTCCAGAGTCCCATCATAGTCGTAGTCCAGAGTTCCCTCTGTCCCCTCATTCTCCAGAGTTCCCTCGTAGTCGTAGTCCAGTGTCCACTCTTAGTCGTAGTCCAGAGTTCCCTCTGTCCCCTCAGTCTCCAGTGTCCCCTCTTAGTCGTAGTCCAGTGTCCTCTCTGTCCCCTCGGTCTCCAGAGTCCCCTCGTAGTCCAGTGTCCCCTCTTAGTCGTAGTCCAGTTTTCCCTCTTAGTCGTTGTCCAGTGTCCCCTCTTAGTCTTAGTCTTAGTCCAGAGTACCCTCTTAGTCCTCGTCCTCCTGTGTCCTCTAACCCCAGACTCCCGCAGTCCTGGCTCCTGGTTCCCCCTCGCCACCCCCTCAGACTCCCGCAGTCCCGGCTCCGGGATCCCCGTCGCCGGCCCCCCAGACTCTTCTGGCCCTCCTTCCTGGTCCACCTCCTCCCGCCCTGCTCTGGCCCTCCTTCCTGGTCCCCCTCCTCCTGCCCTGCTCTGGTTTCCTGTGGGCGTCTTGAATCCGCCCTTGAGGGGGGGGGGGGGGGGGGGGGGTTCTGTCATGACTCTCATTTTTCAGCCTTCATTCAGCTCACCTGGTCCCCTCACCAAGCTCCTGACAAGCCCTGTTTCCCTGGCAACCACAATCAACTCCATTAATCTCACCTGTTCCTGTAATCAGCTTCATCCACTTCACCTGCTCCTGACTCCTCAGCTCATCTCACACACCTGCTTCCCCTGCTATAAAAGATCCGTTCAGCTACCCAGTCTTTGCCAGATTATTGAAGACTTTGCGCCAGTAAATTCTCCAGCACTCCAACCTCTGCCTGTACCATAGATCCTGACCTCGTTTCTGTCCCTTGACCAACCCAAGTGCCTGCTCTCTGCCTGGATTGTTTTCTCTGCCTCTGACTACCTGGATTCTCGACCTCAGCCCATTCTCTGGATTCTGCCTCCTGCCTGCTCATTGTAGCATTCACGGATCTATCTGGTTTTGACCCTCGCCTCCTCTCCTACTCAGTCTCCAGCCTCGCCCACCTGGTAACTCCACAATAAATAAAATACTTTTTTATATATATTTTTACTGTGTTTGGAGTCATTACGGGTCTTCTGAGTTTTGTTCATGACAAAAATGGCTAAAAATCGCCATTTCAACCCAAAATAGCCGATTTTCTGTTTGATATTGACCATGCTTGCAAGAGACTTTTCTGTGCAGACTGTTTAGTACTACAAGTGTACCAAATTTCATAACTGTACGATAAACTAAGCTTTATAGAGAGGGGCATTTTTCACATTCTGGGGGCGTTGTTCAGCCATTTTCGTTGCGATTTTTTGGGGACCTTTAAAATATCTAATTTTTCACCAGGCCTGACAAGTTTGCAAAATATTGTGAGTTTTGGGGTATGATAAGGTCCCCAAAAAGCTGTTCAAAGGGGCACGAGAATAACAAAAATAAGCTAATAACAGAGCAAAAACAAGAGGCCTTCGCAGCGCTTTCGCTGCTCGGGCCTAAAAAGAGATGCAATATATTTTGGATGAGTGGTATTGCTGTAGAATGATGTCATCAGCAGGCGCATGACCCTGAGCAGATCTGGAAACTACAGCGCCAGAAAAATACAATCAGCAAATCATTCTCTCAATGTAATTAACTGAAGGGCCATCAAAGGCTGAGTTATCACTCCGAGGTCACATGATTTCTGCTCCTAGCAACTAGTGACAGTCACGGCATTATGGTGTAAAAGTACACTGAAATGTATGTACTGCCCCTAGCACCAGGAAACAAAGCACTGCAACTTTAAAGGTGAGAACAGTATTTTCGAGAACTGCTCCTATTTGATTTAGCAATAGCTCACAAATCAGAGTGGAACTTAACTTTTAGAACTGGCCCTGATGTGATGAGTTTCTGTTGTCCTTGAAACTGTTTGAGAGCTAATACAGAAGACTTTTGATGCTCAGTAAATTCAACAAAGGCAACTCAAATCAGTTTTTGTTCTACGTTCTTTGCCCTGAAAGTCTCATTCTGCTCTTGGAGAAAGGACAGAGTGAACTGATCTTGTAAAGGTTCACTGCTTGTTTCTTGACAGCAGGAGAGAAAGGCCCAAGTGCTTCTCGAGAGCAGGAAAAACTCCTGTTTGCTAGGAAGATGTGTGTCCACGAGACTCGCTCTTCAACAGCATGAATAACATCGGTTCAATTAAAGTGGGATTTCGCTTTCTTGATATTTTGTTATAGATGTCAAGATATTTTCTTGATACTTTGTTGATCATGTAACGTCCAGCAATGGTCAGTTTTTAGGTACTGTTTGAAACATTCAACATCTGGTCAAAAAGGGGACACGAGACTGCATGTGTTCCCTATAAATTGGCCTGCCTTCATCCCATCAGCTGGAGCTCAGAGCCTCTCTGCAGCTCTGAACACATAACGAATTGTCAACAAAAATGTTCTCTCCTCAGGGTCCTACAGGATTCTTCATGCCTAACACTTGCAGCTCGGATCAGTTGCAGAATCAAAGACTGATTTCCTAAATTAAATATGAACTTCTAAAACTTATGAGCTAGATAATCATTAAATAAACATTTGTTTATTGCTACTTATAATTATTATAATGTAATGAAATGTTTCATTAATCTGTGCTGAATGATTGAAGTTTGAAGTGAATGTTATGTTATGATTACAGTGATTGAAATATGTTTCAGCATGCTAATATGACATGGTCATCACCACTTGCACTCACACAAGAACAAAGTAAGGTGAAGTTAAACTCATGACACATAAATAGACTTTACCCCAGACCAGAGCCTCCGGATCAAGGAAGGTGTGTTTCTTAGACTCTTGGTAATATTCCTCAAACTTGTCAACCTCTGGTTGGCTACACAAATCATAACATGAGAACATTAAAACCAGATCACTCTGGTGATTCAGCAGTTCTAGAGAAAGCTTCAGACCAGCCATCTGAAGCAAAACCCTCTTTAACCCATCAAAGCTTTTGACATGTAGTCAAAACCTTTTTGTACCTGCAAAGCTGAAACACAAACAGTTCCTGCAGAACAAGCTGATATTGTTTAGACTCCTTAAGAGTCCACCAGACGCGCAATCCAATCTGTCTGTTGTGACCTGGAGACAACTCTAAGACCGGTCTAGTTGCGCCGCAGTTTCTTCTACGGACCTCGGTGCCTGGAAGTCCAAGGACTTCGACATTCCGGATCTGTCACGAGGGTCTTCGAGTGGGTATGTAGACATGACAGATTGCGTCTGATGTGTTTTTGATAATGACCAATGTCATAGCTTAACGCAAACCAAATTCTTTTACATCCCGAACTCAGCTCTCCTAGATACGGCCAAACTGAGCTCTCCTAGATACGGAAGTTCTGACAACATCGCATTCACACATAGGTTTCATACATCACATCTAGCTCCATCCACTCACAGTAAATGTTAGTTAACCTGTCATGATTTAATTGTTTGTAAAATAAATTCTTATTTTCATACTGACTCTTTTCTGAATCAAAATGAAGTGGCTCTTAATAAATAAAGAATCCTAGAATATTCTGATAAACACACAAAGACCAAGCAGGGTTGATATTCTATATTTAGATAGAGTATCACAGCTTATTGGTCATAAGTAGAGGTAATATATATATTGAGCTTTTAAAGCACTCAACTTACCAAACCCTACAATTAATTTGACTAAAATCAAAGGAGTTTTTTTCAATTAAAAGATCGGATCCCCATAAAGATAACATGTCTGATTAGTACAGCCAAGGTATCACTTTCATTTAAATATTGACTCAAAACACATCACTTCTTTAAGTTGCACCACCACAGCTTCACAGTTTATCTCATTGTTTTGATATGAAACAGGAGACGATATGTTCAAGAGAAACAAAATGATAGAACAACGTAAAATGTATTGATGTACAACAAATCGATCTGGAACATTTCTGTTGGCGAATAGAGACAAATGAACCAATCATAATGCAGTGATGATATGAAAGAAGATGGAGAGTAATAATGGACAGCTGGAGTCTCAATGAAAAATCCCTATTCACTCAGGTCCCGGTACTGCTGCACAAGAGGTACAACCATCACCAGTTCCCAGAGTTTGCCCCTTTCTGCTGGGGTGATGATGAGCAGGCACCCCTGCCCAACGCTGAGCAAAGCATCCCACCACCCCAGACCCCAACAAGATAGCCAGCTCCCCCTGCTAGCCTCCAGCCCCGGGAAGCCAAGCAACATCAGAGGTGTGCTAAGACCGCTGGTCTCCCTCCGCCTGCTTCAATATAGTGTTAGTGCGTGTTGATGAGGTGTATTCCATGGCTGTGGTGAGCGGGCAGTGCAGGCTTCATCTGGCCTACGCCAGCTGATGCAACCACATAGCCCTACTTCCCCCCACAGCCCTCTGTGTCTAAGTGCAGTTTAAAATTGGAAGTGGGCACCGGCTCTCGGGATTAAGCTAAAAGATCCCATTGCCAAATGCCGTTGAGTGTAAGTTGTGTGCTTGCATGGAATGTCGTTGGTGGAAGTGTTTAATGTGCAAATAAAATTGAGGGGCAAGCTGCCACAGGAATGCGGAAATGGGATCCATACCCGTAACCCTGACTTGTCCACCCCCCCAGCACCAATAGGCACCTCTGTTCCCAAAATGCCCCCCAGGGTATGGAGACCCCAGCCCATCTCGCCAGGGCCCAAAGCAGCAGCATTGCAGAGCCCCACGGAGTCCGAGGGCTCCAACCCAGCCCCACCCCAGCAGAATATCTACGCCCATCCCTGCATTTGCACAACTTCCAGAACATGTAACACATGAGACATCCAGGTAAGGTTGGGTCCTCCCCCTCCTGGGCATCCCCCTCCCCCGTGATGGGACGGGGTTGTTTTTATTTCAGAGGAGCCAAGGTCCACCTGAGGCCCTTGAGCCTGGGCCATGCGCTGCTGCTTGTTTCTGCCTTCTTCCTGGCAGTTTACGAGTCAGGACCCCATCCCCAAGTCCCCGCCCAGATCCTCACACAGAGCCCGCCGCCGCCAAGACCCCCCACTCACAACTGCCAGAAGTCCACCCCCGAGGCAACCCAAGCACCTAGAGAAGGGGGTAGCAGTCCCCCAGCCCAAGACACGCCCAGTAAACCCACCTCCAGGGAACGTCTGGATACTTCAAACTCAGACCCTCAATAGATAGATTGTATTACAGAAATAATCCTGCAGGACAATATCAATGACCCCTATCATTGCTATGTGATGGAACTGATCAACGGAGCCCAGAGAAATTGACTTGAAGTGGAAGCAGAGGCTGTATCAAGTGGAATATGATCTAACAAAAGATTTCTATACTGGTTAATGCAGAGTATCTCTATTTTTCCAATTCATGAGGAAAGTTTTTTTGGTCATGCATATAGCAGTCAGAACCACGTGAACCAAAGGTGTTTCAATCGGGACATCTTCCAGGTTTCCCAGCAAATAAAGAGAGGGGCAAGTTGGGATATGACATTTCAGACACTTTGACAGGTCTTCACATACTCTACCCCCAAATTCCTGGACAGGTGGACAGGACCACAGTGTGTGTGGATGTAATTGTCAGGAATGTTGTTTGTGCAGTGTGTACAGGTGTCAGATGACACAAACCCCATCTTGAACATCCGATGACCTGTATAGTGTACTCTGTGTAGAATTTTGTATTGAATTAATTGTAAATTGGAGTGTCTGATCATTTTAAAAGTTTTTAAACAAGTTTGGGACCAGAAGTTCTGGTCAAAGCTAACTGATAGATCCACCTCCCATTTTTCAATAGGGATTGCTATTCTATCGTCTTTTTTGGACTGTGTCTTATATACTTTAGACAGTAGTTTGGAGTGTTTGAGATTACAGAAGTCTAATACCCTTGGTGGTGTTTGTAATTATTCTTGTAATTCTATAATCAATTTCCCTCTGGGATTAGTAAAGTATTTTTGAATTGAACTGAATTGAATTTATTGAGCTTAAACTTTTGTTTAACAGCAGATTTAATTTGGTGATATTCTAAAAAGCTATTCTTATCTATTCCAAATTGGGAGACTAGTCTGTTAAATGGGATGAAGTCCAATCCTTCATATACAGAGGATTTCTTTACTTTTCCAGTCCGGAAGGTTCATCATGTTGTTATTTTGCAAAATGTCAGGATTATTCCAGATAGGTGTGCGTCTGCATGGTATTAGTGAAGACTCTGTCATTTTAAGATACTCCCACCATGCTGTCAGAGAGGTGCTGATATTAATACTTCTGAAGCTTTCATGTTTCCTTATGCTTGAGCTAATAAATGGTAAGTCTGAAAGCTCTATCGTATTGCAAAGTGTCTGTTCTAGAGAAAAAGTAACACATCATCTGCATAAAGATTCATTTGATGTTCTATATTATTACACTTTATGCCTTTAATACCTGTTGTTTGCCTAATTGCTGCTGCTAGTGGTTCAATAAAGGTAGCCAACAGTGAGGGGGAGAGTGGGCATCCCTGACTGGTCCCCCTCTGAAGACAGAAGCTAGCTGATATGGTCGTTTGTCCTGACACGTGCTGTTGGTGAATTGTATAATGTTTGTAGCCAGTTTATGAAGAAGTTCCCCAAACCAAATTTATGTAAAGTTGCAAATAAGAATGTCCAGTTAACTCTATCAATGCCTTTTCTGCATCTAGAGAAAATACACTAATTTCTAAGTTTCTACTGTAAGAGAAATCTGTCACATTAAATAATCTACGTGAGTTTGTGGATGACTGTCTACCCTTAATGAAACCAGTTTAGTCAGGGTGTATTATGAAGGGCCTTCTCTAAGCTTTTTGCTAGGGCTTTACAAATTATTTTTGAGATCAACATTAATGAGAGAAGTTGGGCGATGGCTGGTAGGAACACCCCCCCC
>SSNQ01033952.1:65575-93687 GCA_006942095.1 Nothobranchius kuhntae
CCCCAGCTGGCTGAGAATGAAATCTGTTTCAATGCAAGCTTCCTTCCAACATGACTGAGATATTAGACCAAGGGTCACCGACATACTGTATATATAGCTAAGATACTTCATGGGTATTTAACCACACAAAGGGCTGTCAGGTTACAGTAGTGTCACAATAGTGACCTTTGAACTAGAACAGATCTCTCTGCCTTTTACGAATACTAGATCCCCTTCCCAATCAGCTCAGATGGCTCCAGCTGGTTGGCTGATATATTTAAGAAAAGGGCAAATAAATAAATAAGTAAATAAATAAATAAATAGCGCTGCTTCTCATTATTTGTTTGAAGTGCTCCAAATTAGCCCACGCGGGAGGCATTATGCTAACATGTCTCATGGTGATGTCAGTAAGAATCTACAACCACAGTGTTTTTGTTTAGTTGTATTTAAATTGCCAAGCCCGTGTAAAGCCGCTTAATGATGAAGAGCCGTGGATAAACCCATGACCCCTCTCCTTCTTGCTAAGTTCTCGTGAGGCTAAAGGAAGCCTAAAAATCAGCAACGTGAGGTGGAAAAAACAAAGATGAAGACCACGCTGTGCTGGATTGACTGTATTTAATTGATGCCATTGATTGGGTATTTTTACCCAGCATGCCTGCTTTAAAGTATTACATGAGTAAAAAATGTTCTCACTCTAATTATCTCCCCAGACATCGTTTCTAGCTGTGAAAATCGCCATTGATTCCTCTCATGGAGCTGCTGTTAAGATGTTTCTGAATAATGTGAAAAATAAAAGAATTAGGGCAGTCCACGGAGGGTTTAGGCTCATTTCCTCCAGCTGCGGTTTCTGGAGGACGACGGTACACGAGGCGTGTGTTCGTCTAATTGGACGGCTGGACTCTGACTCTGTTTTGCCGGAGTCAGAAGCTTTTAACTGGGAGTAAAGGGTCCTGCCTGGTATTGTGGTCCAGAGAGGGAAGGGTAACCTTTCATTAGAGTTGGCCACTGGGTGGTGTTGGAAAGACGACTGAAGATGATCATTTTAAATATATTCCTGCATTAAAAGCTCCTTTTGTGCCGTTTTTCACCACTTTTCCACCAGCCCCTTTCATCTTCTCTTTTATGTCATCCTCTGTACCCCTCCCTTTGCCGTTCTCCGCCTTCAGTTTCTCTACCCCAGACAGACTCCAGACTGAGTGAGCAAGATCCCCCAGACACGCTAGATCAATGGTGGTGATATGGAGAGCCTCTGGGAGCTAGGAGGGGAAATTACACGGCTGTGCTCGCTGCCAACAGATTTCTTATTTCCAGGAGTCTGTCATCTTGATTTTTAGAGCTCTCATAAGTTCCATTGATACAGACTTAAAAGGAGAGGCTGGCTGGAAACATGATGGCATCTCTATCTCCTTTGCTCCTCTGTTGTGTCCCTTTAATAAAGCTTTACTCAGTGGAGGCTGAATAAAAGTCACAGGAGCAGCCATGATGATGTGTGGAGTGAATGGGAAAGGATTTGTTTTTGTAAAGAAGCAGTGGCTGTGTAACCCCGGGACAGGAAGTGTGTGTCTGCGTAGGAGAGAGGTGAACGATGGGGGTGGGGAGAGCTGGATGAGTGACAGAGAAGAGCATCTGTCAAAAGCGAAGATGAGCAGGCAGCTCATACATTATTCACAAAATGGAGGCAGGGGGCGTGCACGGGGATCCGTGGATGGGTGCAGATCCATGTGAGCTCATTGACTTATGAATGTGCTTTCAGTGAAAAGTGATGTAAAGATCTGTGATGGAGGGAATTGAGAAAACAAGAAGCAGCCCTGACAGAGACACGGCATATGAACACTTTATTCTTGGTGAAAACCAAGCATTTTATCTGTGTGAGCTTCTAAAATGAATGAAAGAATTAAAAATGTACAGAATTTAAAATATGTTCTAGTTTGGGACACATTTGAAATTTACATTTATATGGATTTGTTTGAAAGTGCAGTCATGTATGTGCAGCTGTACATGTGTGGCTCGTAAATCCTGTTAAAGCAGCAATCTGGAATTATCTATTGTATTACAGACAGACAGACAGACATATAGATAGATAGGAAAGAAGATAGATAGATAGATAGATAGATAGATAGATAGATAGATAGATAGATAGATAGATAGATAGATAGATAGATAGATAGATAGATAGATAGATAGATAGATAGATAGATAGATAGATAGATGATAGATAGATAGATAGATAGATAGATAGATAGATAGAAAGATAGATAGACAGACAGACAGACAGACAGACAGACAGACAGACAGACAGACAGACAGACAGACAGACAGACAGACAGACAGACAGACAGACAGACAGACAGACAGACAGACAGACAGACAGATAGACAGATAGATAGACAGACAGACAGACAGACAGACAGACAGACAGATAGATAGATGATAGATAGATAGATAGATAGATAGATAGATAGATAGATAGATAGATAGATAGATAGATGATAGATAGATAGATAGATAGATAGATAGATAGATGATAGATAGATAGACAGACAGACAGACAGACAGACAGACAGACAGACAGACAGACAGACAGACAGACAGACAGACAGACAGATAGATCGATAGATAGATAGATAGATAGATAGATAGATAGATAGATAGATAGATAGATAGATAGATAGATAGATAGATAGATAGATAGATAGATAGATAGACAGACAGACAGACAGACAGACAGACAGACAGACAGACAGACAGACAGACAGACAGACAGACAGACAGACAGACAGATAGAAAGACAGACAGACAGACAGACAGATAGATAGATAGATAGATAGATAGATAGATAGATAGATAGATAGATAGATAGATAGATAGATAGATAGATAGATAGATAGATAGATAGATAGATAGATAGATAGATAGATAGATACCGTAAATCCTCTAATAGAGGCCCGGGCCTGTATTTGACTCAAGCTCATCAAGCTCTAGGCCTTTACTGGAAGGAGGACCAGTATTAGAGGCAGGAGGACAAGGTGAAGCGCCCCGCTCCACAGCAGCGAAACACATCAGGCGCAAATAAAAGACAGAAAACATTAAAGGAAATGAACCGACATGAACGATCGCGTGTCAGTACCTACGGTCTGGCACAGCGCGTTGCCCCCCCGAGCGCAGGAGCTTGTCACCTGCTGACAGCAGGCTGATGTCTTTTCCGAGGGCTGCATCTTGCCGGTCATTATCACGTGACAGCGACTAGTCGATGACAGGCATAAAAAGTTATTATAGTGAAGTCGACTAGTTCATACAACCCCTACTACTGCTCCCCAGTGTTCTGCAGCATAATCAGCACGTTCTGTTTGAACTTGATATCAAATTTTCGCCTCCTCTTCGTCTCCGCACGGTTAATGTTACCCTCGCGGTCTATCACTGGCAAATCAAAAGTGAGACGATGACACAACTGCCCCCCGTACTTGCTTGTTACTACATTCCACCCGGCCACAATAAGAGACCGGCCATTATTCACCTCCGCTGACTCCGGCACCGGCCAAAATTGGAGACCCGGCCTTTAATTGGACTTTCTGTCGATGGATGGATGGATGGACGGATGGATGGATGATAGGATTTGGAGCCTTATTTCCTGATATTTGGACATCTTTCCTCGAATTGGAGGAAAACAACACAACTTTACCACTGACTTGCATCGCTGATGTTTTATCTCCACAAATAACACAACCATGCAGGAGTTTTTCTGTGTGGTGTTGCTAATGCTAACAGTTAGCCTCTACTTGGGATGTTCTCTGCTGTTTCCTGGATGCTAAACCAACAACAGCCTTCCCCGTTACGAGTTAACCCTCTGGAGGCAGGCGTTGCAGAATTGCAACTGTTCAAACCTACCTACCTGGTTACTCCACATACGTATTTCATGAGCACTTTTTAACTCAGGAGTACCCCTGAAGGACTTGGTTGTTTGTCCTTTTATAAAAAAACTTATTTTGAGCCTGAGGGGGTTACGATGGGTGAGTCCTTGAATGGTAAGTGACAGATGTGTTGGGCTTTTAAAATCCTACAGTTTCACTGTTCTGTTTAGCCAACTCTATAACCAGTTTCAGTCATGGTGTTGATGTATAGATCATTTAATCGATAATAATTTCACTTTGAATGAAAATGCTTCTAATAAAAACTGCCATCATGACCAGAAGTGTGTTGGTTTAATTCATTTCACGATTTCCCTTTTTATGTGGAAGCTACATATTTGTAAGTCCATTATCCACTTCACTGCCCTTCCCTGCTAACAGGTAGGAGCAGCTGATGCATCCATAACATCTATACTCGCCTGTTTTTTTTGCTTCTTCTTCTCCCTGGAGACAGACGCACAGCCGCTTCCTCAGCACTCCTACATCAGGTGGGGGGTTGTGGTCATATTGTCACGCTGACCCCTAACCCTGTCCTGTCACTGAACTCGTCTCTCCTCCTTTAGTCTGCTGCCTTGCTCTTCTCCATTTCCATCCCCCCACTTTTCTTCCCCTTTTCAATCCTTCACTGATCACCACAATCAGCAGTTTCTTTCCTCTCCCACTTGAAAATGTTATACTTTTGTTTTTAAATTAATATTTTTTTGGTTTAAATATATGACAACTGGATTAAAACATGTCAACATCAACAGAAGCAGAATCGAATGTTATTGAATTAAAATAAAAGCAGAAATGTAATGAAGGAAGATGATCTATCACTCAGATAGTGATCAAGATGCACTGTTATTTTTATGAATATGAATTCAAGAGAAGAAAATACAAGTGAACTGCAACATACATTTGTTTACTTGTGCTTTTGTACTTTTGTCCTTCACAGCGTGCAAAATATTTGCCAACCAATAAAGCAAAATGCCAGCAGATTCTGTGATTCCCATATTCCAAAATCCAAGAAATTATGTCATGGCATCGGGTTAATGATTATTAGTGGCCCCCATCTGCCCTCCTTTTGAAAGGAGTACCCTGAATGCATCCCCACTGAAGTGTGTGCAATGGGTGGAAGTCTTAAAACGTATCTCCCCATGGAGAGTTCCCATTGATCTCTGTTTGGCTGATGGGAGGTAAATCAGATCTGACCACTTGCATACAATTTCTAAGCTTCTAATTATTAACTTATTAACTCTCATTAGGTTAGCAGGTCCATGGGGTGCCTCTTACGTGTTAGAAGTAATTGGGTCTTCCAGGGCGTTGCCACTAGAAATTGAATGATCTGTTCCTATTGGGTTTCGTAATCAGTTTTTCCAGTCCATTACAGCAGAAATCTGTAGGATGCAAAAGCCTGTGTCCCTTAGGGGTGAGAGAAAGCATTACATGTTTGACACAGTTCGTCTTGATTGGACTAAAGTCTAATTTATACTTCTACGTCAGCTCCACGAGGGAGAGGCGCACACGCCCTGACAGAGACGTTTTATTGTCGGACTTCTCCGTCTCCTGTGTTAGAAAACAATTCCCTGCCAGGACAACAGAGGTCGTAGCACTGTTCTGGGGTATCCTGCCACCATTACAGTCACATATCTGATCCAAGTTAGTGTATTTACAATTATGTTTTGATTTAAATGTGTTTCAGAGACTTTTAATTCTCCACCTCTGCGATTGCCTCCTCTAAACCCACGTTTCTCATGTTTTCCATCCACCAATAAAAGGCTTGCTAAGTACCATTATACTCCCTCAGTCACGCACTTTTCCTGCGATGCATGATTCAATCTGTTCCAGCTCTGCCGCTAAATGTCTTTTTACGTTTTGATGGGGCAATAGCGGTGCTGTTGAGCAATTTACAAGAAGCAGTGTCCTGACCAATCACAAGCTTGTGGTTTCCCTCACTTTTGAGGGATAGTTTAAAAGTTGGGCATGACTCTGTCAACCTCTGCAAGCTCGTTGGAGAGCCCTTGCACCAACACATAATGGTGTTGCATGTCTCCTTACTGACACAGACAAAGCATAAATTTAGCTTTAGTCAGCCTCAGTGAGATGGAGTTAAGCCACGACTGAATTAGAACGTGCATCAGTTGCTCTCTCAAATGATAATAGAAGCCAGAGAGTTTTTCCCTCAAGTCTTTATACTCTGCTAGGTCTGTTAGGTCCATTTCCTAGTTCCGCATATCCACGCAAGGTTGCAGGGGGCTGGTGCCTCCAGCAGTCTCTGGGACACAAAAGGGATACACCCTGGACAGGTTGCCAGTCCATCACAGGGCAACACGGAGACACACGGGACAAACAACCAAGCTTACACACAGGACAATTTAGAGAGACCAAACACGACAGTCATGTTTTTAGACTATGGGAGGAAGCCGGTGGACCTGGAGAGAGTCCACGCGTGAACATGGAGAACATTGCAGAAACACTCCAGTCTGGGATTCAAACCCAGGACCTTCTTGCTGCAAGGCAACAGTGATTTCCACTGCACTACTGTGCAGCCCTAAGCCTGTTTCCACTATCAGAATTTCCAGGTTGTTTTAACGAACCTTCGCGGCATGCGAGTGTCTGCATTTCACTGGATCGACTGAAAAATATCCCTTTCCGGGCCATTTCAGGGACCAACCGAGTACCTAAACCAAGGTAGGTACTTGGAAATGGTCAATGTTGTGGTAACTCATGCTTATTGGTTGTAACCCAGTGGGAAAAGACATCGCCAGATGTAACTAAAGAACAGACATTTGTCAATCGGAAGAGTTGTTGGTGTAGTGGAATGTAGCACAAGCCCTTTTTACAAGACACGTCATGCTGGCAAACCAGCGCAATGTTACTGCAACAGTGTGTTTTCTTAACCCGCCATGCTGGCATGGCATTGCACAATTTTTGCGGCATTCGTTCTCTCTCGCTTGGTAGTAATATTGCATTAATTGTCTGTCGCATTAACAGCGATTGTGTCTTGGCACAACGGATGGAGGTGTCATGATCGTGTGGGGAGTTAATACTGAACTCTGACCGGCAACTATGTTGAAAATGAAAGTAAAGTAAGTAAGTTTTGCTTTTGGAACAAACTGAGCTGAGATGACAAACTGAAGCGCTTCCCTTTTCTCTCTGAGCTGGAGCTCAGATCAAGACTGCACAGGTACTGTGGGGGATAGACACCTTTAGGCGCAGATTATTAAAAAAAAAACTTAACGATTGCAATAAAAGGCAAGTCATGTCCAAGATAAATGGAAGTCCGCAGAAGAGCAAGGACCACCCCCATACCCCCTTTTACTGCCATCGCCTAATCTTTTATGAAAAGGACATGATTGTGCCACATTACCGCCATGGTCTGACCACTTATAAACAACCTCAGGCTCCCTGATACCACCACAAAACTGCAGCAAATTGACAGTATTGTTTGGTAAAAACAGCTATTGATGTTGCTTTAAAATCACCAATTCTAAACTCACAGCATTAAAGAATGAAATAGAAATCCCCCCAAAATGCTGTAATTTTGGTCGTTTTGTGGTCCTCTGCAGAGAGCCAAAAAAAAAGGCACTTCCTCTGGCTCTTTTAATGGTATAAATGTCCATGAACACCTTTTGGTGCTGATCAATGGTCTCACTCACTGCCAAAATAGTTCGATATGCTGATAGTCTTGCAGCATCCTGAAAGGGCTGATTACATAGACACAACAGCTGAGAGGGCCAAGTCAGCGTGTTTTCCCTGTCACCTTCCACTGCCCCAAGAATGGTTTAAAACATTTAAAGTGGAAATATGGTTACTGGTTCACTTTTTGATTTGACATCCTTTTTGTTCTCTCTGTAAATCTATTATTATTTTGGAAACCAGTGCCATGATGGATTCCCAAGCTGGTAGCTATGCACACATCATTTTGACCCATAAAGGAACTTGGCAGTTTGCATGTAATGCTAGAACAAAATATCTCCAGACATGCATATTGGGGGTTCTCAGGTCATGGCGAACAGTGACAGTTAACATCTGGCTCCATTTCCATGATTTATAAAGATCTGCACGAGGTCAATAACCTCACACTGCATCACAATTTCCTAGAGATTCATGTAGAGGGCATGCATGGGTGTCAAATAACTGAGAAAATTCTTAGCTGTTCAATGCATTTTCTATTCTGTACACATATTATGGTGAGAGATTAGCACCGCCTCCAATATTGTGTAACTTTTCATTCAGGTGTTAAACAAAACTGCAAGGATCTACGACGTGCAACCTAATAAGTTAGCCATAATAAGTGCTTTCCTTATCTTGGCTGGAGCAAAAGTCAAGCAAGAAGACGACACTGTCTGCCTCACTCTGACTAAAGTTCATCTTCTTTGAATCATAAATGAAGTTTTAAAACGTGATAATTGCATAAGTGTCATATAATCATCTCTTGTTAAATCCCAAGGTGTTTGAATAATCTGTGCGTTTAATCAATGATGTGTTAAAATGAATGTTTTTCCTGCAATGATTTATTTCAGATCTTAAACTACACCAGATCAGTATTTGTTGATTTAACAAGTTCATGTATCAGTGTACTCATACATCATAAGATTAAAATTAAGGTTTGACATTCACTTCACATAAATGCTATAACATTTGCACTTCGCACTAAGAGTTCACCTCTCTGAATATCTAAGGGATGGCGTGATTTCTGAGGTATTTCGGTAATGCCCTTTAAGCGTGTCAAATTCTGATTTGTCTAAGTTTATAAACAAAAGTTAATAAAGCGAGAACACTTCCTGATCTAGTTAGTCTTTGGCATTCACTTGATAATGCCAATCGGGTGAACAGGCATTTTGAGACCATCGTTCTTTTGACCTCAGGTTCAAAGCCTCCCTGCAACGTTTGCGAGTGATTTCAGACACAATGGCTCTTTAAAGAGCCAATCAACACCTCAGACAGATGTCTAACCTGCAGACCCTGGATGTACCTCATGGCCGGTGAAAGCTGAATTCAAAACGACTCTTTGGGTTCTCGATGTCTGGTGACATCACCACTAGGGCTGTCTTTCCTCCGGACCGCCGGGAGCGACACACAGAATGGTATTGTAGACTCTGCACACTGGCATCGGATGGGTTTATACTAAATAAAGTTTAGCTTATCAAACCATACAGCCAAATTAATTTTACAGCCCAGACTTCACAAGCTCAATCTCAGATACTCTGCTAAACCATGTAGCTTACATTCCATCATTTCACTTATCATCTGTCATCCTGTACAACCATCATTACATTCATGCTTTGTCATGTACAATCATTTAGTTTAGGGAAATAGAATTAAAATAATTTTGATAACTACATTCTTGACTCTTTCTGCATGGTGGTTAGCACTGTTGCCTCGCAACACGAAGGTCGAAGGTTCGAAACTCGGCTGCGGCCTTTCTGCGTGGAGTTGCGTGTTCTCCCCATGCATGCGTGGGTTTCCTCCGGGTGCTCCGGTTTCCCCCACAGATCACAACATGCCCTATAGGTAAAAAAAAAAAAAAAAAAAAAATTGTAAGTCGCTTTGGGTAAAAGCGTCTGCTAAGCACATAAACATAAACATAATGTGAAGTGAGTATGTTTCCTGAATATGTCAAAGAAACTAAACTCTTCTGATTAAACGTTCAAAGACCAATCAGATTTATATGTCATATTTATATAGACTATCGCATCTTATTGATCATTTAATATATTTGTAGCCAATCCTTAATGCATATATATATATATATATATATATATATATATATATATATATATATATATATATATATATATATATATATATATATATATATATATATATATATATATATATATATATAAATATGCGTTCTGAAGGATATCATTCACATGTTGCCATCCTACTCCAGGGAAGCTGTCAATTTGCAGTCCCTGGACGGGGATGGCATTTATTCTGTTGAGATTAGAGTCCCCCTTGATGAGGTTCTGTTCTGCCACATGCAGAGACCAGATCTTCTTGTTCTTGGCCGCGTGTGTTGTCGGTACACATGTGGATGGTTTCCCTGGATGATCGGGCCGGCCTGCAGCCGGGTTTCTGGTCTCCGGGTCACTCGTCTGCTTCTCTTCCTGGTTTCTCCTCTGGGTCTCGGTGTGCTCGATCTCCTCTCTTCTCAGCCTGTCCAGCGAGGTCTCCTCCGGTAGCTGCCAATGGTCTTCTTTTGTTGACTTTTGGGTCAGCCGTGGCCGGGCTCCCCCCTCGGTTCTGGGTGGAAGAGCTGCTGCCCCCATCTCCGATGGGCCCTGTGGGAGATTCATGTCCATCTCTATGGCCCTGGTGAGCGAGGTCAGAGGTGAGTGTGGAGAAGGATACGGATCTTGGTTGGTGGAGGCCTCCCTCCAGCAGTCTTCAGGCGGTTTCTCCTCCACTTTGGGCTGCTGTATTGTCTGGGTGGCGTGTTCTTTTGTGCGGCGGTCGAAGGCCGCTTCCTCCTCCCTTTGTGGACCCCTCCCCCGTTGGGCCCGTTCCGGTGGCAAACACCAGTTTGAGCAGCCCTGGGTCGGTGTAGATGGCCGAACCGGGCTCTTTTGGTGGTTCTGGTCTGGTTGAGGGGTGGTGGCCCGTCTCCCCTCACCTTCTGTGGTTGGTGAGCTAGGCGTGGGCCTGCCCCGGTCTGCTGGTCCGTCCAGTCTGGCCACAATGAAGGCTTCTGCTTGCTCCAATGTGTTCCTGGTAAGCCTTCTACCCAGGTTCTTCCTGGCCCATTTCACGGCCACCTGAAATGGTGTTAGCCACTCTGGTTCTGGGTAACCCGTCAGTATTTCCATCTCAGACTCCATAGTGTCCATATAGTGATCTTTTAGGATCAATATAGTGGTATGAGCCCAGTTTTTGGCATTCCCCGTGATCAAATTTGTGGTTCTAGCTGTGGGACCCGCAGGCTTAATGGAAGTCATTAAATTGTTCATGTCAAAGAAACTAAACTCTTCTGATTAAACGTTCAAAGACCAATCAGATTTATGTGTCATATTTATATAGACTGTCGCATCTTATTGATCATTTAATACAGACCTGGGCATTTTACGGCCCGCGGGCCACATACGGCCCTTTGGTTGACTTTGACCGGCCCGCGTAAGGTTAATTGGAAATTACAAAATAAATGTATTTTCTCATTTTACCTCATGCATGGACTAAGGCTGCATTGCTTTTATTTTGAAGTTGTTTTTTACGTGCACAATGACGCAATACATATAGCAACAAGTGCCCGCGGTTGACATGGTGATTGTAGCCTGAGAAATGTCCGCTCATGCAAAAAAAAAGAAAGATGCCGAATGCAGGATTTTCAACAAAAATTGGACTGCTAAGTATTTTTTTTACTGAAGTCGGAGGTAAAGCCATGTGTTTGGTTTGCGGGGAGGAGATTGCCGTGTTTAAGGACTACAATTTGAGTCGGCATTACGACAAGAAACACTTGGAAAAATACAAGAACTTGTCTGATGCTGAGAGGGCACGGACATCCGAAGCTTTGCTAGCAAAGTTGCAAAAGCAGCAAGGCTTTTTTACTAAGCTTCACACATCCAGGGATGCAGCAACCAGGACCAGCTTTGTGATATCCCACAAAATAGCTAAAAACAGCAAGCCGTTTTCGGAGGGAGAGTTTGTCAAAGAGTGCATGGTGGACTCTGCCGCACTAATATGCCCTGAAAAAAAAGGCGCATTTGAGCAAATCCCGCTGTCCAGGCGAACCGTGACCAGGAGGATCGAGGACATTGCGGGGAACCTGGAGCTTCAGCTGCAACGTGAAGTGGCAAGTTTTGACTTTTTCTCATTAGACGGGAGCTGTGATGTCCGGGACACAGCCCAGCTGCTCGTATTTGTCCGGGGATAACGGACTTCAAGCTCACAGAGGAGCGGGCAGCAATGCGGTCGATGAAAGGGACAACGACAGGGAGTGATCTTTTTACAGAGGTAAATGCGTGCATGGACACTCTGGGATTGAAATGGGAGAGACTGTCAGGTGTCACAACAGACGGTTGTCCAAATCTTAAGCCGGGCGTACACTGTGCGACTTTTTCACTTTTTTGAGCCGATTTTCCAGTCGTGCGAGAATCCACGACATCGGGGCGAGTTTTGCGCCGAGCGGTCGTGTAGTGTACAGGGGGTTACGAGAGGCGATTAACACCACGTGACCAGCCGCCGATCAGCAGTCGTGAGGTCGCACGGACTTCTGGTGTGTTTAATATTTCGCTCGTCCCTCGTGAGGGTATCGCACTGTTGAAGCGGCGCTGCGAGCAGCTGCGACCCAAAAAGTATCAGAACCGCTCACGGCGCATGCGCGCGCAATCCTGCATCAACGCCGGTCGCTCGCTATTTCCCTAATAACACACGCTGTTCGTTTTTGTTTCTACACGTTTTTTTTACTCACAAAGATTGTCAAGAAAGCGTGTTTGTCGTGTTCATGTCAAATTAAACTGATCACAAAACACAGATTTACTNTATTTGTAGCCAATCCTTAATGCATATATATATATAATTATTGTAACGTCCAGAAAGGGTCATTTTTCACCTAAATATTTACCGACATCATCTGCAAGTATAAGCCCAGTAACTGGGTGGATTTTTCTATTCTGTCTCCTAAAGTCCAGTGCTTGTTACACAAGATAACAAGATAGTCAAACATTCTCTCCCAAGGTCTTCAAGCTTTCCTCTTATCTCAGACTCTGAATAAAAGTGAACTTTTAATACTTATAAAAATAAATAATCAAATGGTTGAATGAAGCAGATGTTATATGTTTGATTAATCTGTGCCTGATTCAGTGAAGATGAAATGAATATTGTTCTGACAATGATATTACATATTATGATCAGTACTGTTTTGTTTAACAAGTTAACCAACCATTCTCTCATACACATATGAAACAAGGTTAAAGTTAACGTCACTGCACATAAAGATTCTTTATCCACAGAACTAGAACATTCTTATATCTGATGAGGTGTGGTTCTGAGGGATGTTTGGTAAACGTCAACAAACATGTCAGATTCTGATTCGCCAGAATCATAACATGGTGGTAATAAAACAGAATTTACTTCCTTATTAACTCAGTTTCCAGCTAACACCTCAATTTAGCCAAATCGGGAAAGAAGCCTTTTTGAAACAACCTCTTTTGACCTTAAGTCAAAACCTTGCCACAACGCTGCTAGTAATTACAGACACAACAGCTCTTCCAGAGCTACTGCAACTCTCAGACATACGTTGAGACGCAAACAAGTCCACCTGTTTGTTGTGACCTGGAGATGACTCTGGACTGACCTGGTCGCATTGCGGGTAATCTACAATCTCAGTGCCTTGGGGTCACCCGACCCCCAACATCTCGGATCTAAAAGAGAGTTTCCATCACGGGTACGTAGACACAACAAGACTGCGTCTGATGCCATTCTATAAATAATCAACTCTCTAGTTTATAGCAGACCAAAGTATTTTACACTCAGAACTCACAGTTCTTCCAGATACAAGGGTTCTGATAATTATCAAATTCCACCATCACGCATCACTACTTCACACCATCACCACATCACCATTCCATCACATTAATGTTATTCATAACTTGTCATGTATCATAATTAGTTTAGAAAATAAAGTTTATTTTAATTATATACTTGACTCTGTCTGAATCAATATAAAGTGTGTTTATGGTCACTGAATAAGCAAAGAATCCTAAATTCTTCTGGTTAAACTTTCAAAGATCAATTAGGTTGATATTCTACATTAATATAGAATCATCACATCTTATTGGATCTTAAGCTTAAGGAAGCTTTGTAACGTATTTTAAGGTTTCTTACAATTTACCAAATTATCTGTATGTGCTTTGACTTTCTTTAAGGTAATAGAGGAGAGGTAATATGGGAGAGAGACGATGGAAAGCTCCGGAGGGGGGTTGGGCCTTCTCTCTCTCTCCTCTGTTTCTCTTTGTGTAAGGTGTGTTATTTCAGGTAAAGGACCATGGCGCATATAAAATACCCGACAGGGACGGTGTGCTGCTGACCTTTGCTCAGGACATTGTGGATCGGTGGGCAGAATACTTCGAAGACCTCCTCAATCCCACTGACACATCTTCCAGTGAGGAAGCAGAGTCTGGGGACTTTGAGTTGGCCTCTCAAATCTCTGGTGCTGAGGTCACTGAGGTGGTTATAAAGCTCCTCTGTGGCAAGGCCCCAGGGGTAGATGAGATCCGCCCAGAGTTCCTTAAGGCTCGGGCTGTGTTTTCTGACACGGCTCCGCAATATTGCGTGGGCATCGGGGGCAGTCCCACTGGACTGGCAGACCGGGGTGGTGGTTCCCTTATTTAAAAAGGTGGACCGCAGGGTGTGTTCCAAATACAGGGGGATCACACTCCTGAGCCTTCCTGGTAAGGTCTATTCAGGGGTTCTGGAGAGGAGGGTCCATCGGATTGTTGAACCTCAGATTCAGGAGGAGCAATGTGGTTTTCGTCCTGGCCGTGGAACACTGGACCAGCTCTATACCCTTAGGGGGATCCTGGAGGGTGTGGGAATTTGCCCAACCAGTTTACCTGTGTTTTGTGGATTTGGAGAAGGCGTTTGACCACGTCCCTCAGGGGACCCTGTGGGGGGTACTCTGGGAGTACCAGGCCCTCTGTTAGGGCTGTTAGGTCCCTGTATGACCGGTGTCAGAGCTTGGTCCACATTGCTGGCAGTAAGTCGGGCTCATTCCCAGTGAGAGTTGGACTCTGCCAAGGCTGCCCTTTGTCACCGATTCTGTTCATAACCTTCATGGACAGGATTCCTAGGTGCAGCCAAGGTGTGGAGGGCATCCATTTTGGTGGCCTGAGGATCAGGTCTCTGCTTTTTGCAGATGATGTGGTCCTGTTGGCTTCATCAGAACGTGATCTTCAGTTTTTGCTGGAGTGGTTCACAGCTGAGTGTGAAGCATCTGGGATGAGGATCAGCTCCTCTAAATCTGGGACAATGCTCTTGATTCGGAAAAGGGTAGAATGCCTCCTCTGGGTCAGGGATGAGGTCCTGCCCCAAGTGGAGGAGTTAAAGTATCTCGGGGTCTTGTTCACGAGTGAGGGAAAACTGGAGCGTGAGATTGATAGGCGGATTGGTGCTGCATCTGCAGTGATGCAGGCATTGTCCGCCTTGTCTGTCGTGGTGAAGAGAGAGCTGAGTCAGAAGGCGAAGCTCTTGATTTACCGGTCGATCTACATTCCTACCCTCACCTATGGTCATGAGCTTTGGGTAGTGACCGAAAGAACGAGATCACGGATACAAGCGGCCGAAACGAGTTTTCTCCGTAGAGTGGCGGGGCTCTCCCTTAGAGATAGGGTGAGAAGCTCAGTCATCCTGGAGGGGCTCGGAGTAGACCCGCTGCTCCTCCACATCAAGAGGAGCCAGTTGAGGTGGCTTGGGCATCTGGTCAGGATGCCTCCTGGACACCTCCCTGGCAAGGTTTTCCGGGCAAGTCCAACCGGGAGGAGGCCTAAAGGTAGACCCAGGACACGTTGGAAGGACTTTTGGGCCATTCCCATCTGTACCGAGTCGGCCCGGGCCGGGTAGCCCCAGTCGGCCCCAGCCTGGCCCGGTTGATTCCACACATCCTTGCCTTATGCCCATGTGGGCTGATTCTACCCACCAATCAGAGGCTTGCTCTAATGGAAGGTGTGAATTTGCTGTCAGCAGTGGGTGTGTTGGCCCTGGTCGTCCTGAAGCAGACCCCCTCGAGAAGAGGGCTGAGAATGAGCCTTGGTTGGCCCGGAAAAATACCAGGCCACCCAGAAATGTAAACAACCTACGCTACCCGGCCCAGGCCGATCCAGTACAGATGGGAATGGCCCATATGTCTCTCACCTGGCCAGGGAACGCCTTGGAATCTCCCGGAGGAGCTAGCCCAAGTGGCTGGGGAGAGGGAAGGCCTCTCGACACAGGCTACTGCACCCACGACCTGACTCCGGATAAGTGGATGAAAATGGATGGATATATGTATATATATATATATATATATATATATATATATATATATATATATATATATATATATATATATATATATATATATACTATATGTGTATATATATATATATATATTAGGGGTGGGCCATTATCGGCGTTAACACGCTGCGGCAAAGCCAGACTCTTATCGCGCGATAAAAAAAATGACGCCGTTAATCTATTCTCAAAGTTGAGTTGGGATCTGGGTCTATACTAAGTAAGCTATGATGGCTTTCACATTGCGCGGATGGATACCTGGTTGGCGCGGATGTATACTCGGCGCGGATCATCGTACGTATGGACAGACGCCAGGCTCGCGGAGTTTAATGTTCCCCATGCAGCCGAACAGTCGCGCCTTCGCCACCAGCAGCGCTTCTCCCTTCTCATCGCGCGGGACAAGTAAATAATTTATTTACTTTCACCAGAGTTTAATCCATAAATCCGACTTTCATTCTTTTTATTTTGTTTTGTTTACCTCCGACATTTCCAGCCGGGCTTTCCCCGGGCCACACTTCACCGTCCGCGGCCGAAGCAGCGCTCGGATGTGAGAAAACCGAGACAAGACTTTCTCAGACAGGTGCGGTTTCCAACTAAGTTTAGCTCTTTTAGCAGCTGTTTATTGTGATAAAGTGATAAATTGTTTCTACAGGTCGTTGTTCATGTGGCTTCGACTCAAATTCACCTGTAATAATAAACGTTTTACTCATAAATTTTTATATTTGTTTAGAAAAGTTGAGCTAGGATAACTCCCCTTGCCGTTTTCAGAGACAACAACAGCAACAGTTGGCTTCTGCTCATACAGGTGAGCTGTGGCATCATTTCCAGCTCTCGCTCCTATTCACCAGAGGCGATCCTACATGCAAACTAAAGGGGGGCATTGGNTATATATACACATATAGTATATATATATATATATATATATATATATATATATATATATATATATATATATATATATATATATATATATATATACTATATGTGTATATATACTATATGTGTATATATATATATATATATTAGGGGTGGGCCATTATCGGCGTTAACACGCTGCGGCAAAGCCAGACTCTTATCTCGCGATAAAAAAAATGACGCCGTTAATCTATTCTCAAAGTTGGGTTGGGATCTGGGTCTATACTAAGTAAGCTATGATGGCTTTCACATTGCGCGGATGGATACTCGGCGCGGATCATCGTACGTATGGACAGACGCCAGGCTCGCGGAGTTTAATGTTCCCCATGCAGCCGAACAGTCGCGCCTTCGCCACCAGCAGCGCTTCTCCCTTCTCATCGCGCGGGACAAGTAAATAATTTATTTACTTTCACCAGAGTTTAATCCATAAATCCGACTTTCATTCTTTTTATTTTGTTTTGTTTACCTCCGACATTTCCAGCCGGGCTTTCCCCGGGCCACACTTCACCGTCCGCGGCCGAAGCAGCGCTCGGATGTGAGAAAACCGAGACAAGACTTTCTCAAACAGGTGCGGTTTCCAACTAAGTTTAGCTCTTTTAGCAGCTGTTTATTGTGATAAAGTGATAAATTGTTTCTACAGGTCGTTGTTCATGTGGCATCGACTCAAATTCACCTGCAATAATAAACGTTTTACTCATAAATTTTTATATTTGTTTAGAAAAGTTGAGCTAGGATAACTCCCCTTGCCGTTTTCAGAGACAACAACAGCAACAGTTGGCTTCTGCTCATACAGGTGAGCTGTGGCATCATTTCCAGCTCTCGCTCCTATTCACCAGAGGCGATCCTACATGCAAACTAAAGGGGGCATTGGAAGGGCACCCCAGAAATTTAACCCCCTCCCCAGGCCAGATAGTTTGTGTGTGTGTATGTATGTATGTCTGTATGTATGTATGTATGTGTGTGTGTATATATATATATATCTATATACTTTTTTTCTTTAGCAGGCCATATTGTGCAGAAGAGAAGATCTAGTTTGTCACCAGACAATGTGAACAAGCTGGTCTGCTTGAGTGACTGATGGAAGAAGGAGAAATAGAGCTTGGACTGATTGACCAAATGCTACTTTCTGTAAATAGTTAATCATGACCTATTCTGTAGACCTACAGTGCAGAATTTGTTGAACTGAATAAACAGCTATTAAACACAAATACTTATTGATCATTATTTATTTTCATCATCAGTTACCGTAGTAAAACTGCTTCATCAGTCTGTGATGCATTATTGAAACAAGAAATACGCCTCCATTCTCAAAGACTTGCTTTTATTCATTATCTAGGTAGCACACGCATATGCCTTTGGCAGAATTTGAATGAGCCATTTTAATCTAGATTAATCTAGATTAATTCCAAGATTACAGTGAGATATATATTACCAGTCGCAACATACTTAATGTGATAATGTGTAGTTTATTTACCATTAACCCTCTGGAGGCAGGCGTTGCAGATTTGCAAAGTTAAAACCTACCTACCTGGTTACTCCACATCAGGGCCGGATTTAGCCAGCCCTACAAAGGGGTGCAGGTAGAATATCGGGGTGGGGGTGGGGGTGGGGGGCAGGTCTGGGAAATAATTTTTTGGGTGTCACATACCCCGAAATACCTAAAATGCATAGAAAACCATGCTATCATCATCACAGTTCTTCTATCCATATATCTATCTTTTCCTTTGATCCATTCCTCACACTACCCTCTGCATTTACCCAGGCTTGGGACCAGCACAGATGGGACACTGGCTTGTTCTCTATTGGGGCTGCATCACTCTCTCTCTCCCTCTCTCTCCCTCTCTCTCTCTCTCTCTCTCTCTCTCTCTCTCTCTCTCTCTCTCTCTCTCTCTCTCTCTCTCTCTCTCTCTCTCTCTCTCTCTCTCTCTCTCTCTCTCTTGTAATTTTTTAAATGTTTTTTATCCTTTTTTGTCTTTAACATATTTTATCTATCTTATCTTATTTTTTATTTTACTTATATATTTTTTATTTCTTTTTTAGAATTTTGTTGTTTTTATTTCTTCATGGCTATTATCAGTCATTACAGCATCAGCCGTCTGCTTTCCTGTGCAAAAGTCCTAACAAATCCATCCATTTCTAGGCCTGTTATTGTCACGAGCTGACTGGCGGATCCATAAAAACACCCAACACAGAATGACAGTTTAACGAGTTTTATTAAAAGGAGAGAGGCGGAGGCTAGGTCAGGAGGCAGGAGGTCGTTACCAGGAGATCTGAAATAGAGAATAGTCCGTAGGGGAAATCCAAGAAGCGAAGTCGGGGACGGAGCAGGATTGGAGCCAGAGGATCAGAGCAGCAGCGGAGTAGACGGGGTAAATCCAAGAGACGAGGTTGGGGATGGAGCAGAGTCGGAGCCAACAGGGTAAATCCAAGAGACGAGGTCGGGGACTGAGCAGAGTCGGGATCAGAAGACAAGGTGAGTAATCAGGCTGGGGAATTTACTTGCAGAGCGTGCAGTAATCTGGCAATGACTGGAAAGCTGAATGGATATTTTATAGCAGGAAGAGCAGGTGTGGTGAATAAGGTTGATGACAGAACGGGTGGAATGAATGGAGCTGATGAGGTGCGGGCAGTGGTTGCTGTGGCAACAGGTCTTCAGCAGGAACAGGATCATGACAGTACCCCCCCTCAAGGACCGGCACCAGCCAGTCCACCAGGCTGGTCAGGATGGGTCCAGTGGAAGTTGCGGATGAGGGACCCATCGAGGATGTCCCTGGCGGAAACTCAGGAACGCTCCTCAGGACCAAACCCCTCCCATTCCACCAGGTACTGAAGTCCCCAACCCCAGCGCCTGGATCGTAGGAGCCGCCTGACATCCCAAACCGGCCCACCCCCCACCAGCCGGGCGGGCGGAGGGGGCCTGGAGGTGGGCACAAGAGCCGAGGAGATGACGGGCTTGATCCTAGAGACGTGGAAGGTGGGATGAATGCGAAGCGGCCTGGGGAGACGGAGGCGTACTGCTGCAGGATTGATGACCTTAGACACAGGGAAGGGTCCAATGAATTGAGGAGCCAGCTTGCGGCAATCCACCCTGAGGGGAACATCCTCAGTGGACAACCAGACTCTTTGCCCAAGACTGTAGGTAGAAGCAGGTATGCGACGATGGTTGGCCAAGTGGGAGTAGACTGCAGAGGAGCGGACGAGGTTCCTGCGGGCCATCCTCCATGCCCGATGGCACCTGAGAGCGGCTGCCTGGGCTGATGGAACCCTGGACACATGGTCCTGCAGGGAGAGCACGGGAGGTTGAAAACCATAGACGGCATAGAATGGGGACACACCTGTGGAACTTGACGGAAGGGAGTTGAGGGCATGCTCCACCCAAGACAGGTTACGGGACCAGGAGGTGGCATCGTCCTCACAGAGTGTATGGAGTCTGGTCTCCATCTCCTGGTTAATCCTCTCCGATTGGCCATCGGTCTGGGGGTGAAAACCGGATGAGAGACCCATTTGAATGCCCAAACGAGCACAGAACTCCTTCCAAAAGCCAGAGATGAACTGAGGGCCACGATCAGAGACGATGTCCAGGGGCAATCCATGAAGGCGAAACACCTCTCTCGCCACAATGTCAGCCATATCCTTAGCAGAGGGGAGTTTCCTAAGAGGAACCAGATGAGACATTTTCAAAAATCGGTCCACAATGGTGAGAATTACCTTAAAACCATCAGAAGGGGGAAGACCCGTGATGAAATCCATGCTGATGGATGAGGGCCTGAAAAACAGCAGGTGCATTAGTTAGTCCAAATGGCATGACGAGACACTCACAATGTCCTGTGGGGGTGTTAAAGGCAGTCTTCCATTCATCTCCTTCACGTATGCGAACCAAGTGGTAGGCGTTGCGTAGATCCAGTTTTGTAAATATTCGGGCTCCGTGAAGAGAGTCAAAAGCGGTGTTTACGAATGGTGAGGGATAGCGATTTTTTATGGTGATGTCATTCAGGGCAGGATTGTCGATACAAGGCCTAAGGGATTCATCTTTCTTTTCCACAAAGGAAAACCCAGCACCGGCTGGGGAGGAGAATGGCCGGACAAGTCCTGCCTGTAGCGATTCCTTAATGTATTTGGTCATGGCAGTTTGTTCGGGAATGGAGGGGGAAAACAAACGGCCCCTTGGAGGAAAAGTACCAGGTAATATATTGGTCAATGGCACAGTCATATGGGCGGTGAGGTGGAAGAGAGGTGGCACGATGTTTACTGAAAACCTCCTTCAGATCACGGTAAGTCTTGGGTACTTTGGAAAGGTCAGGGTAGATTTCTTGGGGATCCTGAACAGATTGAGTAGGAGGAGAAGCATAGTTTAAACAGTTATGATGACAGTGAGCAGACCATTGAAGAACCTTTCCTTTGCACCAGTCAATTTGTGGGTTGTGTTTTTGTAACCAGGTGTTGCCCAGAATGATGGGAATGCTTGGAGATTTAATAACCAGAAATTTTAAAGTCTCTGTGTGGTTACCTTCAATCCTCATATTTAAAGGCTCCGTCTCCTGGGTGGCACGATACATAGTGTGGCCGTCAATAGCCAGAATCTCCTGAGTTCCCGACACGGGTTGAAGCTCAAATCCCAGAGTCTTTGCCGTGTTGTAGTCCATAAACTCCGTGTATGCGCCAGAGTCAATAAATACTGGGAGCTTAGTCTCCTGGTTTGCGTGGGAAAAAATGGCAGGTACTGGAGGTCTGGACAAGGACTTAGGACTAATGTGACCCAGTAGACGCCTCCGGATATCTACTGGGTCTGTCCTTTTAACGGGCAGTTCCGAACCATGTGTCCCGGGTTGTCGCAATACAGACACAGATTAAGATTCCTCCTTCTGGTCTTCTCTTCTGGTGATACTTGTGACCTGCCCAGTTGCATGGGTTCCTCAGTCCTGATGGGAGTGGAAGAAAAACCACCAATCTTAGACAATTCACCTGAGGATGACTCGAGCAGGACGGTAATGTGTTGATGCAGGCTGATTAAAATTCCGGGTTGTTCTGTCTCTCCTGTATTCCATGAGTCTAAGGTCAATCCTTGTAGCTAGGTTCTCCTTTTCTACCAAGGTCTTGGGAAATTCTCGGGTGGCCATCTTGTCTTTGATTCTGTCAGAAAGACCTTGATAGAACATGTCCATCAGTCACTGGTAGCAGAAATAGCATGAAAGTCAATGATGTAATCCGTGACTCTTCTGTTATCCTGTTTTAACGTCATGAGTTTGCGGGTGGCTTCACGACCAGGTAACAATGGATCAAAAATCCTTATAAGTTCATGAACAAAATCATGGTAATTTTAACAGATCCCAGAATTTCTTGCCCATTCTCCAGTTCTCCAAACTCTGGCTTGTTCTGATAACAAGGAAATGACGTATGCCACTCGAGATCGCTCCGTGGGGAAAGAGGAGGGTTGTAGCTCAAACAGAATCTCACATTGTGTAAGAAATGCACATCAGTTCTTCGATTCACCTCGGAAAACTTCAGGCGGAACCAGACGTGGCTCATGAATAGAAGAACTTCGGGGCAGGATGGTGGAGTCTGGAGTTAAACCGGAAGCAGCGGGCTGCGATCTCTGTTGGTTAGCTCGTAGCAAGTTTAGCATTTCTTCAATTTTGTTCTCCAGTTTGTTTATAGCCGTCTCCACACTAACACGCCACTCTGATGTTGGGTTCGGATCCATTGTGGCCAGATTATTCTGTCACGAGCTGACTGGCGGATCCGGAAAAACACCCAACACTGAATGACAGTTTAACGAGTTTTATTAAAAGGAGAGAGGCGGAGGCTAGGTCAGGAGGCAGGAGGTCGTTACCAGGAGATCCGAAATAGAGAATAGTCCGTAGGGGAAATCCAAGAAGCGAAGTCGGGGACGGAGCAGGATCGGAGCCAGAGGATCAGAGCCTTCTCATGAGCCAGAATGACTACATTTCTTTTTCTCTCGTGTAGCGTAGTACGGCGGAACGGGGTAAGGATACAAGACAAAGAGGAGAAAGAGCTCTCACATGATGCTGCTGATATTCCAGTAACAAGGGAGGTCACATACTTGTGATGGAGCTGAGGAAAGGCATTCTTATACCCATGTAGATACGTATTTGCAAACGGTGGAGAGGTCTACAAACTCTACACTGTTATCATCATCAGTCTTTTTGAATTTTTTCCCCAACATCATTTTTGCAACAAGAATCTCATTGGAAAGTTTGCCACTGTCACTTCCTGTCATTTTCTGCAGAGGACTTAACCTGTCAGGATCCAGAAAAGAGGGAGACTCATGTTGAAGGCAGTTGACTGCTTTCATGAGATGGAGATTGCTGTTGGGGAATATTGCCTCCATCTCTACAATGACTATGTCCAAAATGTTGAGAAGAGCTCTCTTCAGAGCCTGGTTAGGAGTTGTGGAGTCTTCTGCGTGGCTCACAGTGAACATTACAACACTGCCTGTTAGTAGTGAGCTTGTTTTTCTTTGTCTTGTAGCAGCTGGTGCAGGTGTGCTGGTTAATGTCTCACTTTCCTCCTCTCTCAGCCTGCAGAGATGCACTGACTACTTCTGAAGCACAGCACAGGTCAGCAGAGTTAGACTGCAGCATAGAATTTGCAGACTTCAGGGAACCCAGAACTTTTAGGAGGAATTTTCCTATTTCAAAGAAATTGTGCCTCCTTAACATCATCAGGAGTCCTAATGCCTCTGTACAGATATCAACAGCAGCAGCTCGGTCCTCTGTAACCTCTGACAGGATACTCATAATAGCATCCTGATTCTCCACAAGGCACTTGGTCCCATCAAGGTGGCTTTTCCACCTGATCTCCAACAGTCGTTTCAGGGAGGGAACGTCATAGTTCTGTGATTCATAATGACGGTGAAAAATGAGTGTAGAGATGCTGAAAGATCAAAAAAGGTTTTTGCACATGGCTCTGCCTGCATTGCATGGACCACTGCCAAGTGCAGCTGGTGGTTGTAGCAGTGGATGTAGGGAATATCCTTCCCTACCTTCTTCTGCAGTAAGGCCTGGACCCCACCCCTGAGCCTACTCATGACAGAAGCTCCATCATAGCACTGACTGATCCTTTCAGCTGCACTATAGCCTGAGTCAGAGAGATGCTCAAGGGTTTGGGTGGTAATAAATTCAGCATTTAACTGACTGAGGCCAAGCAGACCGATCAGATGTTCCTCTGGAATGCCATTACAGACAAATCTAACCATGACTGACTGATTCTCCACATTGCATCTGTCCCTAGTTCCATCACTTTTAATGCAAAACCCAGCATAATCTGCTTTGTCATAATTATCTTTGATCTTTTTTAATACCATTTTTGCCAGTGTTTCAATCATTTGTTTTGTATGTGGTGAGATGTGTATTTTGCATTTTCTGGGATGTGTTTGTTTATTTCATTAAATTTGGAGTCTTTGGCCAGTTTGTAGTCGGCCATATTTAAGAACAGTCCTGCAGAGAAATCATCACCACTGGAGCTTTCCGAGTCCATTTACTGCTAGGAACAGAACTACTTCTCCAATAGTTTGTACATAGAATCTGTTTTTTTTTTCCGTTTTATGTGGGACTTATTAAATTACCTATTGTTTCCCCTGTGGCCACTCTTTGGGACATTTCAGACCAGCTTTTCATTTCTTATGTGGTATTGACTTGATGCATGCTTTGTGAATCCCTTGTCCTTTTCCAGTGCAGTTTTCCAATTATTAAATTCTTGTTTTGTGAAAACCAAATGCCTATCACTGTTCCCTCCAAACTTACGACATGGGAAACAAAAGCACACATCCAGCTTTTACTGAATATTCCAGCCATGGTGTCTCACGATACCAGGCAGGGCAAAATGAGCACATGTTCGTCCCAAAATGGCGCTTGGGGAAAACGAGCGGTGGGTTGGGACGGTGCGCTACTGTTCAGGCCGGTGTCACCCACAGCGACGGCTGGGTTGGTAGCAATGGGGACAGCAGGAGGGACTGCGGTGCTTGTGCAACTGGTTGTTCCAGTACTGCCCTGAACACGGGGGGTTGGGGCGAGTTGAGAAGCAGCAGCTGACGAGCTGGCTTCTGCCGCTAGTGCCTTAGCACTATTGCTCAGTTTAGCAACCAGAAACCTGCGCATGTCGACTCGGTTCACTTCAAAAACAAATTGAAGAAGAAAACGAGGCATATTAAAACCTTGACAAAGAGTAACCAAATAATTCCAGTGACCGACAGCAGAAGAAAACTTCAACCAGTGGCTCAGCTCAGATAACAACGGGGTCTCTGTTCAGCTGCTGACTGTCTGGGAGAGCGTGTGAAGCAAGTGGCATGAAATAGAACCAAGTGCAGTAGCTGGCCACACCCTCCCTATACATCTACCAATCAGCAGCTTCTTTGAATAAGGGAGAGCGAGAGAGAGGAGAGCACTCTGCCCCTTTTTCATGAAATCTTTTGAAATTTGGGATTTCTACATGTCATCGCATTTGGGGGGGCAGTCACTATTTTTAGGGGGGCATTGCCCCTCCTTGCCCATGCCTACATCCGGGTCCGCTCCACATACGTATTTCATGAGCATTTTTTAACTCAGAAGTACCCCTGAAGGACTTAGTTGTTCATCCTTTTTATCAAAACTTATTTTGAGCCTGAGAGGGTTAGTTTCTGGAAATATCCATCTAAATCACATGTTTTTATGTGGCCCGCGAGATAAATGTCAAAAATATATTAAAACTGACCCACTGGCTGATTTTACCGCAAAGACTACAACTCCCATGATGCTTTGCGACGTTAGCGCGGAGCCTACGCGCCCCCTCCTTTGTGTTTTTTCCAGCGTCTGCTGCCGGTGTCTGCAGCTCCGCTGTCTCGGACAAACTAAACACTCCTCTCACTCAGCGCCGAGTTTACTCAGCTATTTTCCGACGTTGAAGCCCAGAAATGGAGATTTTAACCGCTCAGTAATGTGTTCACGACTGAAAGAGAAAGTTTTCCAACTAACTTCCAGACAGAGCTGATATAACTCCAGCCAACAGCGACACGCTCAAACCAGCACGACTCTGTGGCTGCTGTAGTTGTTATTTTTCCTCCCCGACACACAACAACGTGGTCAAGCTGCTCAGACATGTTCAGCAGCACAAACCTATGTGAACACCTGTTGTCATCTAATGTTGTCATCATTATGATGAAGATGAACAAAACAACAGGAGTCTCCTCCTCAGCTCAGATCAACCCCATGATGCAGGTATCTGGCTGGAACAGGTGAGCATCACAGTAAACCAGTGGAGCAAACTGAGCTTTTGTTGGTTTTATGCTCTTTTTCTGCTCCAAAACATGAAAGTTAACAGGTGAGATGTTACATTTTCATTTAAGATAAAATGATATTTTTATTTTGTTGTTGGCCCGTGAGAAAAGATTTAACCTACAGTAAACAGGAAGTGGAAAGGCCACAGATAGTTGAATAGAATAGAAAATCCCTTTATTGTTCCTCAGTGTGGAAAGCTAGACGTCACAGCAGTGATGACACGTACTACAGGAGAAAAAAAGGAGAATAAAAAATAAGAAAAATGAATAAACAAGAAAACATAAATCCTGAATAGATTTTAAAAATGCTGATTATACCACAAGTAATGAATTCCACTGATGCATTTTATTTAAAACTGACTTGCTTGTGTGTAATTTGATTATTGCACATTCAGTGTTAATGCAGAAATAAGTTTGTTTCCAAATAAAAGGTTCAAAATTGCATATATGTTGATAAAGAAAATGTGCAAATTTGCCGTCACTTTTTCAAAAAATATTAAGTTTGGCCCTCGACTCCGTCCCAGAGTTTCATTTCGGCCCAGTGTGAATTTGAGTTTGACACCCCTGATCTAAATGTTGCTGAAAATGAAAGAAATGATGCCTAGTTGGTGAAAAATATGGGTGTCTTTTTAACATGTAGCCATAAAAATTAGGTCTAAAATACATTGGAGCGGGTTTAAGTCTCTGGGCGACGCCATATTAGATGCCATGTTTCCTTCTACGGGAGCCCATGAGGACAAAATACATTTGCTAATTTGTAACAAACGGTTACAAATCTTTAGTTATTCCAATGTTGTTTTTTTACCCATTTACATCCACCTGTTGTGAGTGATGAAAGGGAGTCTGATGTGCTCGTTATTTTGCAGAAGTTTGCACTCCACAGGGCTTTTTGACCCTAATGGGCATCCGTTGGTAAGGTTTAGATATCTACTGCACCCTATCGCCAGGAAAAATACAAACTGTCACTGTAACAAAATAAAAAATCAACAAAAAGAAGTTGATGTCATACAAGTACTGTTGTGTGCTTCCTAAATAAAGCAGCTCTGTCATCAAGCAGCACGCACTGCGCCACTGTGCAGCCCTCCACTCAGTATCATGGGACCAAAATACATGTTCGATCTCATTCCTGTATATACACCCAATAGGGCTCTGAGATCTCTTGGAAACAATCAGCTGGTAGAACCACAGGCCAGAACAAAACATGGTGGAGATGCTGCCCACATGTGGAATCAGCTTCCCCATAACCTCAGATCTGCCCCAACCCTAGTGTTGTTTAAGCAGGACCTCACCTGCATTTCTATTAGGGGACTCCCTCTCTTCAGACAAACACACACTAAACAGACACTAAATACTACGACACCAAAACACATATCGGTTACATGGATGTTACAATCCAAGTCGAGGAGACATCAGGCCACAGACATGTCTCTAGTCTTCTTCTTCTTCATTGAAAATAGGCCGGCTAGACGCCCATAAGGCATACTGCCGCCACACCAGCCAACACACCAAGCCAGTACAACCCACTGCACACAACCATCCCACCTCGTGTTCCCGCAGAACCACCATCAACAGAAACTCACCACCCGCTCACACCCTAGTGAAAACACACAACCCCATATGGAGGCTCACCCCATACTCATACTCCCACTCCCACTCCCACCCCCACCACCAAGGGCGTCCCACAATCCACGGCAGACTCAGAACCTACAACACCCCGCAAACACGTTGCCCCCCAAACCTCCTCGGGGGTAGGGATGGGTACCTTTGACATTTGAATCGATCCGGTACTAATTCCCGGTACCTACGAGTCGATACCGGTACTTAACGGTACCAATTTTCGATACTTTTGAGTGTTTATTATTTTAATTCTCTTTTACAATTAAATATATATTTTTCTCAATATATATTTGATAAATATCACGATAAATAACATACAAGTTTGTATTTTAACATCGTCCTTGTAGTTTTATAAGCTGATAATTAAACTGAAGCAAACATCTTTACTGTGAACTAAATTTACTGTGTATCTTCATTCCTTTTGCCGTCCTTTTTCATTTGATTTTTCCTACTGG
>SSNQ01033952.1:102493-122073 GCA_006942095.1 Nothobranchius kuhntae
CTCTTGTAATCTTTTTTAGTTCTTTTGCCAATTCTATACTATTTATAATAGAACATAGAAAGGAGTGCGAGAGAGAAACAAGTCAAAAACACACAAGAGCAGCAAAACAAGAAGCAGAAAGCACAATAAAGAAGTCAGCCGTAACAGATCACTGCACAAGAGAAAACCATGTAATGGACTGGGACAACACAAGGATCATAAACACCAAACAACAGAAATACAAAAGATGGATGAAGGAAGCTATAGAGATAAAGAGACGTGGATGCGGGACCGTGAACAGAGACGATGGGGTCTACACATTGGATCGTGCATGGGACTGCATCATCGGAGAGGGGAGAGCGGGCAGCAGAGTGCGACAACGTCCTCTGCTGCCCGCGTATAAACGCAACAGGAGGTGACGCCACCATCAGTGTCAACTCTGAGGATGTTCTGCAGTTGGCAAACGAAACTGTCAGCAAGGTAAAGAGAAACCTTTCCTGTGTTTTAAAAATAACCAAAAATAGAATTAGTGTCTGACCCAGGTGGGAAAAGGCACATGAAAGGTCATGAGGTGTTCTCTCCCTCCTGCCGCCACCATGAGCCTGTGTGTGATTGTGATAAATATGATAAATACACAAAATAACAGACACAGGTGTATAATGCACAGAGTGTAGCACACCACTGTTCATCCCCACAGGCACAGAAATGCTGCTCATCTCTCCCAACATCCAGAGGACACACAGGCTGCAGTCATTTCTAAGCAACACACCCCTCCTCTCTGCCTCCACCCTCCTCCATGACCTCATCACTTCCTCTTCTCCCTCTCCTTCATTCTATTTTCTGCTGTTTGTTCTGGTATAGGTGCAGACATGTAGATCTTCATGTTCCCGAGATGAAACAGCAAAGTCTCCTATCTTGCCTTTCTTTTTATAGTTCAGTCCATTTATCATGTTGTGTCATCAGCTGAGCTGGTCTGTGCTTTCAGCTCAATGAAGGATGAAACGTTTGCTGCTGATTACGTTTATATATTTTTATTTGCAGATGTATGCTTGTGTTTTTTACCTCTTCTAAACACCTTCTCCCACTATGTCTTTCTTCTTGTTCTGAATTTGCAGATGTCTCAAAGGATAAAGAATGAACAGTAGAATTTAAAAACACCTTTGTCTTTAGATGGAAGATAAACAGTGATATTGGTGTATGAACTAACTCCCACCTCCACTAATCAGGACTCTATGTGTGTCATTCATTCAGGTAGATCAGGTGCCTTACAAAATGCATCCAAAATCAATCTCAAACATGAGGCTGCTGACCACTTTCCAGGTTCAATTTGTAAACAAGGACTGTGTTGACGTATGTATTGTCTTCCTCATTGTCTTTGAGAATTATTCTTTGTTTGCACATAAAAACTGAAAGCCGATCAGTGAGATTCAGTCATATTTTTGTACTTTTTTTGCACAAACTAGTGCCAGACCAATTTTCAGACCTTTCAAGTTGTTGTCTCTCTCCACAGAGATACGGTTGATTAACAAAGGGATTCTGGTTTAGGGTTTCAGGGTGTACAGACATGGTGTAATTAATTCATTTGGCCATGTGACAATGACAATTAAATGCGAAGTCCAACGTCCCATGAAATAGACCATAAATCTAAAAAATAATAATAATACATTTGTGAAGAAGGTGTCACGTGTCTGAGGGAGTCCAGAAGCACCAGGACCATCTCCTAAAGTTGATCCAGCTGTGGGATCATGGCTCCAGCAGTGCAGAGTGAGAAGATTTATGGGGGATGATCTGATGTCAGGATGGAGGGCAAATAGAAGGACTGAGAGAAAGTATTTTTTCATATCATCATTGTTTTCTAGATTTAGGAAATGGAATGTGTAGAGAAAAGAAGCACTGCCATCAGTCATGTGTCACACCAACAGTGAAAAATTCTGAGACTTCATGTGTGTGGCGTAGGGCTGTTTCGCAGCCTAGCGAATGGACTCATTCACATTTTGTGTTAGAACACAGATAAATAAATAATGGGCCCTAAACATTATCCCAGAGGGACTCCTCTTAACCATACAAGATACATTTTGTGAGGAAATATCGATCCCGGCTCCCTCAAGAGAATGCTGCTGTTGTGTCCTTGGGACGACATGTTACCCTTTTTGCCTGCAGGTGGTGGTCAGAAGAACTGATGACACCTTTGTTCAGACACCTCCCCTTTGTCAGTGTTCCCCTGTGCAGCTGTGGCTAAATTGTAGGTCATCACCATCAGTGTATGAATATGTACACACCCAAAGTGGCACTCATCATCAATCCCTTACAGATTAATAGCTACAGTTTGTTTGAACATCTTATTCTTAGTTTTCCTAATCCAGATTGCAAAACAGTAAAACCACTCTTGTTTGTAGTTTTATATCGTCCACCAGGCCCTTACTCTGAGTTTTTGGATCAGATCTCTGATTTTTTTATCTGATTTGGTGCTAAATACTGATACGGTCATTGTAGTGGGGGATTTTAATATTCATGTGGACATTGAAAATGATAGCCTCAATGTAGCCTTTAGTAATATCTTAGACTCAATTGGTTTTACCCAAAGAATACATAGCTCCACCCACTCCTGCCATCATACATTAGACCTTGTGCTTGGCATAGAGTGTGAGGAAATAACGATATTTCCACATAATCCAGTACTCTCGGACCACTTTCTGATAACCTTAGAATTTTTTATAACTGAGTTCTCGAGACATGAAAATAAATTTCACTATAGTCGGCCTCTATCTGACAATGTTGTTGCATCTTTTAAATCAACTGTTCCATCTTTACTGTCCTCTGCATCTCAGAGGAACGTAGCAGAGGACAATATTTTCATTTCTAGCCCCTCACAAATTGATGCCTTAGTTCATAATGTTACTTCCTCTTTACGTGTGGCATTAGATGATGTTGCCCTTTAAAAACGAAGGTTATTGGGGACAGGAAGTTGGCTCCCTGGTTTAAATCTCATTTATGAGCTTTAAAACAAAACTCTAGAAAATTGGAGAGAACATGGCGCTCTATGCACCATGAGGAGTCCTACTTATCCTGGAAAAATAGTCTTGTGCTTTATAAAAATAAGCGTTGACAAACTAGAACTGCTTATTTCTCAGCGTTAATTGAGGAGAATAAGAATAATCCCAAATTTCTTTTCAGTACAGTTGCCAAACTTACACAGAATCATAGCTCTGAGCCATCTATTCCCTTAGCCCTCAGCAGCAATGACTTCATGGGATATTTTACAAGTAAAATTAATTCTATTAGAAGCAAAATCTTTAGCATCCTCCCTAATGCGATTTCTTCTTCCTCAGTAAGTGAGGCAGCATCAGAGGTAACTGTAGAACCTCATCTGTGTTTGAACCGTTTTGATCCAGTTGAGCTTTGAGAGTTATCAAAAATATTAGCTTCATCTAAACCTTCAACTTGCATTTTAGATCCAATCCCAATCAAATTATTTAAAGAAGCATTTCCTTTGGTTACTGCCCCCATTCTAAATATAATCAATCTATCCTTAGTAAATTGATATGTACCACAGGATTTTAAGGTTGCTGTAATCAAGCCTTCACTTAAGAAGCCTTCTCTGGATCCAGATGACCCAATGAATTATAGGCCAATATCTAACCTTCCATTTTTATCCAAAGTCCTAGAGAAAATAGTGGCCATCCAAGTATGTGAGCATTTAAACAATAATGATCTGTTTGAGGAATTTCAGTCTGGTTTTAGAGAGTATCACAGCACTGAAACTGCATTAGTAAGAGTTACAAATGATATTCTCATGGCTTCAGATAAGAATCTTGTGTCTGTTGTAGTCTTGTTAGATCTCAGTGCTGCCTTTGACACAGGTGATCACAATGTTCTTTTAGAAAGACGTGAACATGTTGTAGGGATCAAAGGAATAGCGCTAGGCTGGTTTAAATCTGCACCAATGTGCCTTGAGTGTCTGTTAGTGCTTGTTTTTGTCTTCTTAAACTTTTGCTTTGCACTATCTTCCATTGGGAAAGAGAAGGAAACTCATCTGTGAGTAATCCTGTTGTCTAGTAGCTCTGGTTTGGGCCAAATGAAAACAATAAGTGCAATCAGGGGCTGTGAACGAGCTGTTTCTCCCCTCCCTGAAAACACTCATCAGGTGATCTAGGTCTCAATCATTGCAATAAGCTGCTGCATGAACACCTGTTTCCAACAAGTAGCACAGCATAAGTTTGGTGGCATAACTGAAGCGTCAGCCCCTCCGGTGTGAAGACACTCTGGGGTAAAAACATACGTGTCTACCTGCGCGTGTCCACAGAGCAGGTACACAGAGCAAACAATCTCGACCCAGACACTGCTCCATCGACACCTTGCAAAATGTGCCATTATACTATACCTGTGATTACTGGCTTCATAGGAAGGTCACACGCAGCAAAACGCTTTCGCAACCTTCAAAACCTCCGCTCGCCAAAACCAATTCCCCCGATGACATCCACCTGTCTATGGGACTGTGGAACTACCAATCAGCTGTAAACAAAGCACACTTCATTACCGCATATGCAAACCACCTGTCACTCGATGCACTGGCTCTCACTGAGACCTGGATCAAACCATGTGACAATGCTACCCCATCTGCTCACTCAATTAACCACACTTTCTCCCACACGTCACGTGCATCTGGCCGAGGTGGTGGAACGGGCATGTTAATTTCCAACAAATGGACATACAGTCAGTTGCTACCATCACTAAATACAACTCCTTTGAATACCATGCCATCCAGGTAACTGTACCGAAAAAATTATTTTTGGTTGTCACACATCACCAACCAGGTCAACTCGTAGACTTTTTTGATGAACTCGACACCCTGCTCTCCTCCATTCCTGAGCACAGCTGTCCCTCAATGGTCCTTGGAGACATGAATATTCACCTGGACAATCCCAGCTCATCAGGTTTCCTGTCACTAATGTCATCATTTGATTTAAAACTAGTACAAAGTCCTCCAACTCACAAAGCTGGAAAAGCACTTGACCTCATTTTCACCAGAAACTGTGTCATAGACACAATCTCTGTCACACCGCTGCATCTTTCCGATCATTACTTCATCCGTTTCAGTATGACTCTACATGGAAGGTCCACTGCTTCCTCCCCAATGGTCTCATTCCACCGCAACCTCCGCAATCTGGCACCCAGCCACTTCTCCTCTCTTGTTGCCTCCACTCTTCCATCTCCCAGCACATTCTTGGCTTATGAAGTGAATGATGCCAGCGAGTCACTCTGCTCCACACTCTGCTCTTGTCTTAACAGCTTGTGTCCTTTAGCCACTAGACCTGCTAGATCCTCTCAGTCGCATACTTGGCTAAATGATACCCTCCGGTCTCTACGCACCAATCTTAGAGATGGGGAACGGAAATGGCACAAAACAAAAGATCCTGGTGATCTATTGAAATTTCATGAATTACTGTCCTCATTCTCTGCCAGCATCACTGATGCAAAGAAAGCTTTCTACACTGACTAAATTCTCAGCTCTACTGACTCTCAGAAACTATTTTCAACATTCAAAACTCTGCTCAACCCTCCTTCTCCACCTCCAACCAACAATCTATCAGCTGACACCTTTGCCTCATTCTTCACTGACAAAGTGGCAGCTATAAGCAAACAGTTTTCTCAACTGGCCACTCCTGAACATTCACTACCACAAACCCCTTCTAGCCCAACCATCTCAAGCTCTACTGCTTCATTTTCCTCTTTTTCCCGTCACTGAGAACTGTGTGTCCAAGCTTCTCACATGCAGCCGCCCTACTACATGCCCACTTGACCCCATTCCGACTAAGCTGCTCCAAGCTATTGCTCCTACAGTAGCCGCAGCAGTCACACATGTGATCAACGCTTCACTGACATTCGGTTCATTTCCCACCTCTCTCAAGCATGCTCAGGTTAAACCACTGCTAAAAAGACCATCTCTTCCTCCAAATCATGTGGAGAACTACCGACCTATCTCTCTCCTCCCTTTTCTGTCCAAAATCATTGAAAGGGAGGCTTTCAAGAAGATCACAGAATACCTCTCACAAAACTGTCTGCTTGACCCGTACCAATCTGGGTTCAAAAAGGGCCACTCCACTGAAACTGCTCTGTTAGCAGTGATGGAATCCTTAAAAGAAGCTAGAGCGACTGCCAAATCCTCACTGCTTTTCCTGCTCGACTTATCGGCTGCATTTGACACTGTCAACCATGGCTTCCTTTTGTCCACACTCTCTACCATGGGCATCATAGAGAAAGCAGACGCCTGGTTTGAATCGTACCTCACAGGACGATCATTCAGTGTATCTTGGCTTGGACAATCCTCTACCTTGCACCATCTTGCCACAGGAGTCCCCCAGGGGTATGTACTAGGACCTCTTCTCTTTGCCATATACACCACCTCACTGGGTGAAATCATTCGATCACATGGCTTCTCCTACCACTGCTCTGCAGACGACACCCAGCTCTATCTGTCATTTCCACCGGACGACCACACTGTCTCTGCACGAATATCAAACTGTCTCTCTGACATATCAAAATGGATGAAATCCCACCATCGCCAACTCAACCTCTCTAAAACTAAACTGCTTGTCATCCCAGCAAAACCATCCATACAGCACAATATCTCAATCCAAAATGACTTCCTATCTCTGGCTCCTTCAAAGGCAGTTCGAAATCTGGGTGTTGTGATTGATGAACACCTGAAATTATGACACGTCTCTAAATAAAGTAAATTTTTCTAGTGCAGAGTGGAGACAACCCATAGAAGCACTGATTTGATCTCATTTCAGAGAAAAATAGAACAGGTTAGATGCACCTAATAAATACAATTACTAACAAACTCAGGAATCTGTAGCCTAGATCTGGACAAGTGGGGGAGTAGAGGGAGGTGGAGTGTACAGTCGGTAAAGACGGTTCTCCTTTTCCCTGCCTCCAAAAATGCCTCCATCTAAAAAGGCTTGGTTATCCAGAGTTATCTCTGTAGTTATGCTGCTATAGGCTTAGACTGCTGGGGGATGCACTGTCCACTTTTCACACTCTACTACTTTCTTCTACAATCTGCTCTTTAACTGTATTATTTTCTGCAATTTCAGCTGTTAACTTTATTTTCTCTCTAAGTGTTTTTCTCCCCAGAAGAAGCTACAATGATGTTCTGCTGAGCTGTGTGTGTGTGTGTGTGTGTGTGTGTGTGTGTGTGTGTGTGTGTGTGTGTGTGTGTGTGTGTGTGTGTGTGTGTGTGTCTGCTCTGTCTTCTCGATCCCCAGTGAGTCGTGGAGGATGGCTGCTTATTCTGAGCCAGGATCCTCTGGAGGTTTCTTCCTGTTAAAAGGGAGTTTTCCTCTCCACTGTCGCTAAATGCTTGCTTAGTATGAGGATTGTTGTAAAGTCACTGACACTAGTCAGTGACTTGATGCAATTTGCTGGGTTCCTTATATAGGAACCATTTTTTTCTGATTGGCTTCATGAACTGACCTGAATTGGAATGTTTATTATGTGAAGTGCCTTGAGACGACTCTTGTAGTGATTTGGCGCTTTATAAAATTGAATTGAATTAGTTTTTATTTTTTTCTCTTTTTAGTAAATACAAGCCCAAAGGCTTGTTTACAGTAAGATATGACAACCTGTTATCCACATCTCTCGAAATGTCTCCATTTATTCTGTGCATTCTATCATAATCTTGCCTTCCTCATCCAACCTCAATCCTTATTGTCTTTGACCTTGTTTTAAATACTAACTCCCATAAAAACAGTACTATATCTCATTTTACATGGATTTTTGAAGCCTATACCAAAGTAAAGTTTCAAACCAAAGCTCCAGTTGAAATTGTTGCCTGTAATTCATTTTCTCTCAGTTTCTTTTTCCATGCACCAGGTGCTTGTCTTCATTCAGTTATTCATTAATTTTTCATATCACCTTTACTCCAACGCTGAAAGGGACCTGGAGCCAGTCCTGTTTTCTGTAGCGCACGGCCAACTCTGGACAGAATGCCAAAAAAGAAAAACAACACAGTATGCCTAAATGACAGCATATGGTCATTTTCAAATAATCGCTTGGCCTAGCACAATTCATGTTAATGGGATGTGGGAGGACACTGGTATACTCCAAGGAAATCCTGTACTTTTATTGGAAAGGCATGCATGCTTCACATTCAAATGCCTGCAGAGAAGAGAACTATTCTCATCAGATTGTTATCATTAAACATAAAAATCATGGATTAAAATGGAATTTACTATAGGTGGGTAGGGGTATGGGTTTGGCTAATCAGGGGTGTGGTTAGAGGAGTGAAGGGTTTTTATTATGGCGAATGCTCTTTCCAGTCCAGCCATGGTTAGAGCTGTTGCCTTGCAGCAAGAAGGTCCTGGGTTCGCTTCCCAGCCTGGGTTCTTTCTGCATGGAGTTTGTGAGTGTGTGTGTGCATGATTGTTTGTCCTGTGTGTCTCTGTGTTGTCCTGCGATGGACTGGCTCTCTGTCCAGGGTGTACCCCGCCTGATTGCCCATTGACCGCTAGAGATAAGCACCAGCCCCCATCCCCCGTCACCCTACATGGACAAAGCAGGTTCAGACAATGATGGATGGATACTGAGTGGTTTATAAACCAGTAGGAGCACTTTGAAATCTATTCTGTAGTTAACTGGTACCCAGTGTAGAGATCTAAGAACAGGAGTGATGTGCTCCGTTCTCTTAGTTCTTGTTAAGACTCTAGTAGCAGCATTCTGAGCAAGCTGCAGTTGCTTCATAGCTTTTTGGAAAGACCAGTTAGGAGACCATTGCATTAGTCAAGCCGACTAGAAATAAAAGCATGAGTAAGTCTCTCTAAGTCTGGTCATGAGACCTCTGACTTGATATTTGATGAAGGTGATAAAACGCTGATTTAGTTATAGCCTTAATATGTCCAGAGAAGCTCAGGTCGGAGTCAATGATAATGATTATTCTAGATTTCAGTTAAAATATTCAGACAGTCGAGTCAGAATTTGGTGTCATCAAAATGAAAACATGGATCTATCAAAGGAAGTTCAAAGCAGTGTTGACCCAGGACTAGCAAACAGGGTTGACGCATCTGACCGCCCTCCACACACTCACGCCATTCTCAAAAAGCAGAAGGAGGCGACACGACAACACTGTTACCCAATCAGAGGTAAGATGTCCAAATATCTGCTTTTCCCCCCAAAAAAACAACTTACAAGGCATTCATTTAAACTAGAGACCACTGCAAACGTATTAAAATATGAGTAAACCTGATCTTTAACAACAAAATCTTAGCCCAAGCTTGGTTTCTTTCTCAAGTAGTACAGCAAAGGATTTGAGGGCACAAACTGGCTGACAGAGAAGAAACAAAAAAAATAAAAAAGAAATAAGCAGACATCTGCAAGCAGAGTTTTGCATAACGATGCATCAAAACATGAATATTGTAAAGGCTGTTTCTATGAATAATGCATTATTCGTTTGTTTGAGTGCATGTATGAAGCTGTGTGAGTGATGTCTCTTTTGAGTGTTGGTGGGATTTTGGACACGTTTAAATCTGTGTCTTCAGTTGTGTGAGAGAAGAAGGCACATCAAAGGAGACCAGATGGAACATGAGAAAGGAAAGGTTTCTAGGATTCACTCTGACTGTTCAAAGTGAGGAAGGGTGAGAGAAAAGGGGATGTCGAGTGAAAAATAAGAACCTTCTATTTATTCCTATCTTATCAAAAAATGTAAACATGAATAATAAAAATACGATCTTAGGCGTAAACGTCATGCACGTTAAAAACATTTTCTCCGTGATTTTTTAAAATTTTCTTATTTACATGTGCCCTGTCCGGCTGTAAAGCAATCAGAATTTATGTTTGAATGCAAGAAAACAAGCCTAACAGTTTTATGGGCTCGACACACGGGAGGCGACATTGCCTCTCCTCCATTCATTTTCAATGAGACATGCGCGACAAAGCGATAATCGCGGGTCTCCCTCCAACTAAGCAAAACGCGAAAAATGTGCGTGTGAATTTTTGCGCTCGTGCACGTGTCGTGCACAGGCGACGCTGCGACGCGATCCCAGAAAGTTGAAATATTTTCAACTTTTCATTGCTGTCGCTCGGACGAGGACCAATCAACAGAGGTTTCATTCACTGACCAATGAGTAGACAGGATGCTCCGTACACCTCCGAGCAAACATGAAGGAGAAGTTGATTATTATTATGTTTTATAGTAAAATCAGAAGTAAGATTTCACATAACTCTAACAGCACCTTGTGAAACATCATATCTACTGCTTTATTAACTCTGAACAGCTTAAATAACCTTAATTCCCTCCAACCTGACACAGCCAAGCAAAACAACGGAAGTTTCGATTTCGCCATGGAACAGAACAGCTTTGCCGCTGGCCGCTGGCGCGGATCGCCTCCCGTGTGTCAGGTAATAAAAGCGACAGCAACGAGTTTCACTGATCGTGGTCGTTTGTCACCTCCCGTGTGTCGAGCCCCTTACTCTGACAGGTAGCATTGCAGATTTAGCTATAATGCCCTGCCTGTTGTCAAAACTTTATTAGAAATGCTTTTGGTTGAACATAATTCCTGCAGAAAGAGAGAGAAAAGAAATGGGCATACACAAATACAACAGAACCAAGATGAAACTGTGCCAAACAACAAAATGATACATAACAGTAACCATGCTTGTTGAAAATCACATGGTAATAGTTAATTTGTGGTGCATTTAGTGCCAACCACAGCCCTAGGTTATGTGTCAGAAACACCAGAGTCCATACTTGTGAAAGCACCATGTGAGCACCTGTCTGCGTACACTTGTGTATGTAAGGTTTCTGTACAGGAGTGTCCAATAGTGAGTGTGAGGGACCACAGACCTGCCCCCCCAAGACCCCTGGACGACATGGAGGATATACAAGCCCCAGCCATCCACAGGTCCCTCTAGATCAGGGGTGTCAAACTCAAATTCACACTGGGGCCGAAATGAAACTCTGGGACGAAGTCGAGGGCCAGACTTAATATTTTTTGAAAAAGTGACGGCAAATATGTACATTTTCTTTATCAACATATATGCAATTTTGAACCTTTTAATTTGGAAACAAACTTACTTTTGCATTAACACTGAATGTGCAATAATCAAATGACACACAAGCAAGTCAGTTTTAAATAAAAGGCATCAGTGGTATTCATTACTTGTGGTATAATCAGCATTTTTAAAATCTATTCAGGATTTATGTTTTCTTGTTGTTTATTCATTTTTCTTATTTTTTATTCTCCTTTTTTTCTCCTGTAATACGTGTCATTGCTGCTGTGACGTCTAGCTTTCCCCACTGAGGAACAATAAAGGGATTTTCTATTCTATTCATCTATCTGCAGCCTTTCCACTTCCTGTTTACTGTAGGTTAAATCTTTTCTCACAGGCCAACAACAAAATAAAAATATCATTTTATCTTAAATGAAAATGCAACATCTCACCTGTTAACTTTCATGTTTTGGAGCAGAAAAAGAGCATAAAACCAACATATTTAAAGCTCAGTTTGCTCCACTGGTTTACTGTGATGCTCACCTGTTCCAGCCAGATACCTGCATCATGGGGTTGATCTGAGCTGAGGAGGAGACTCCTGTTGTTTTGTTCATCTTCATCATAATAATGACAACATTAGATGACAACAGGTGCTCACATAGGTTTGTGCTGATGAACATGTCTGAGCAGCTTGACCACGTTGTTGTGTGTCGGGGAGGAAAAATAACAACTACAGCAGCCACAGAGTCATGCTGGTTTGAGCGTGTCGCTGTTCGCTGGAGTTATATCAGCTCTGTCTGGACGTTAGTTGGAAAACTTTCTCTTTCAGTCGTGAACACATTACTGAGCTGTTAAAATCTCGATTTCTGGGCTTCAACGTCGGAAAATAGCTGAGTAAATTCGGCGCTGAGTGAGAGGAGTGTTTAGTTTGTCCGAAACAGCGGAGCTGCAGGCACCCGGCAGCAGACACTGGAAAAAACGCAAAGGAGGGGACGCGTCGGCTCCGCGCTAACGCCGCAAAGCATCATGGGAGTTGTAGTCTTTGCGGTAAAATCAGCCAGTAGGTCAGTTTTAATATATTTTTGACATTTATCTCGCGGGCCACATAAAAATGCTCCGCGGGCCGCATCTGGCCCGTGGGCCTTGTGTCTGACACATGTGCTCTAGAGCGTGGAAACTCCCAGGGAAACTGCCACAGGAGCAGGTAACCCAACGCCTAACATGTGGCAAAGAGACCCACAACCCCAGACCCCTGCCAGACAGCCATTTCCCACTACTATCCTCTAACCCCAGGCAACGAACTGAGACCAGAGGTGTGAGAAGAGCCCTAGTCTCCCTCCGCCTGCTCCAATGTGGTGTTGATGCATCTTGTTATCTCCAGGTATTTTTCATCAACCAATATTCTTGAATTACCTTGACTGAGATAATTTTATTGAACAACTTATTTTGTTAGTTTTCTCCACAGGATGGCTGGGCTCAACCTTAGGGATAGGGTGAGGAGCTTGGACATTCAGAAGAAACATGGAGTAGAGCCGCTGCTCCTCCATATCGAGAGGGGTCAGTTGAGGTGGTCTGGGCATCTTGTTAGGATACCTCCTGGACGCCTCCCCAGGGAGGTTATTTCAGGCATCTCCTACCAGCAGGAGACCTCATGGTCGACCCAGGGCATGTTGGAGAAAGTACATCTCCAATTTGGCCCAGGATCACCTTGGGGTCCTACCGGAGGTGCTGGTGGAGGTGGCCGGTATAGCGGTCACACTTCATAGCGTGACGACTGCAAATTAATTATGACCAATAAGATGTGATGATTCCATTTAAATATGAAATATCAATCTGACTGATCTTTGAAGTTTAATCAGAAGATCATACTTACATTTACTTGTTCAGGGACCATAAACACACTTCGTATTTATTCAGACAGAGTCAGGTATATAGTTAAAAAGGAATTTTATTCATTTCTAAACTAATGATTATACATGACAAGATATGAATAATGAGATGTGATGGAGTGGATATGCGGGTGATGAAATGTGATGTGTGAAGTGGTGTGATGTAAGCTAGATGTTTATCAGAATCTTTGTATCTGGAAGAAATTGTGAAATCTGGGTGTAAAATAATTTGTTGTCTGCTATAAACTAGAGAGTTGGTTATTAATAAAACAGCAGCAGACACAATCTGTTGTGTCTACAAACCTTGGAGCAGACCCCCCATAAGATCCGGACTGTCAGAAGTCGGGTGGACCTCACGGCACCGGGATTTCTTAGATTAACTCCGATACAACCCGTCCAGTCTTGAGATGTCTCCAGGTCACAACAGTAGCTGGAATGCTTGTCTGCATCCAGAGTGAACGTGGCTCTTAGGGAGCCGTCTGGCTGTGTCAGCTTGCAGCGTGCAAACAGGTTTTTGACGGCATGTCAAAAGAAATGTCTCAAGGATACTTGTTCCGAATTGGCCGGTTCGGAAATCCGCTAGACACTGAGTTACTCTGGAAGTAATTCTTGTTTTATTAAACTACTTTGTAATGATTTCTGGCGTATTCTGGCAAATCAGAATGTGCCATGTCTGGAAGGCTTTACCAAAACATTCCTCAGAAAGCCACGCCTTCCTTCAGATACAAGATCCTTAACACTGTGAATAAGTATCTTTGAACTTTATGTGAGGTGAATCTTAACCTTAATTTGTATCTTATGAAGATGTGTATGAGTGTAGATAATGACACACTTGTTAAATCAAACACATACTGATCATAAGATCATTGTAAGAGCAATATTCATTTCATCTTCATTGATTTAAGCACAGATTATTCAAAAATTTCATTTAAACATCTTGTTCATTAAACCATATAATTAATTCACTTATAAGTTGTAAAGTTGTAAAGCCTTGTAGGATTCGTGTAGGTTCACTTTTATTCCGAGTGAGGAATCCAGCAGTCTGGGGCAGAGAGAGAAGGCTTTGCGGGAGACCATGACAGTTTATTTATGTCTGCGTTGAAGAACAATAAGTGAGCAAAAGGTTAATCTGTGCGTCTGGATCCTCCAGCTGGTGCGACCTTGACTTTGCCGCTCTGGCGTGCATGAAAGGTTATGCTGAATATTAATTTTTAAGAAATCAATAACCAAATTTTATATTGTTAAGAAGACTCAAAGGTTGTTTTCATCGATAAACTGACGATAATATCTGTGTGTCTGTGTTTCAGTTCAATGAGGAAACCAGTTTGACAATTCAAAGTTNATGAGGTGAGATGGATGAGTGTGTGCATCTGATTTTGCTTCAGGAAGAACAGGTGTCTGAGTGAAGTGATGGTTTGGATAAACTTAGGTCTTATCAGAGAACTGCATCAAACGCTAAACGCCGTGCTCTGTCTCACTGAACTCTTGTGGACCCTCTTTCGGATCCGGGCCGTGGAGGATGGTGGTGGTTCATCCAAATGACACCAACGGCTGACAGGGGAGACGTAGGTGTCGAACGGAACCGGTCCAGAGTTGCCCTCGGTACACGTTGATGGTAAAGCGTTTTGTCGATGCGCTTTCTTAAGTTAATTCACTCAGAAATCAAAGACTCTGTATGAGTCTGCGTTAGAAGTTGCGATTCAGCTATTCTGCCTGGCTTGGCAGAAACAGCGTGAGAGAGGGGGGGGGGGGATTGAGCCCATGGGCTCCGTTACCCCGTTAGCGGTTGTTCACACGTCCTCTCTCTTTCGTTGTCAAGCACGAACTGAAATCATCAGACTGAAACTTACCAAAAACCTTTCTCTTCTCAAAGCAAACGTGTGCGTCAGCAAATGTGTTTGGAGTTTACTGTGAGAATCTGTGTGTGTGAGTGTTTGTGTGCTTGAGTGTGTGAAGGTCGATAACAAACATTATTTAAGTATGGATTCATTAAGCCATTATAATTACCCAAAGCATAAGAACCATTCATTTGATTAAACACATTTATAATGAGCAAAATGATAATGGTTATTCTAACATTAAAATCAAGAAACAAAGTTTTAAGACTTGTTATGTTATGACTACATTTATGGGAACAACATCTTCTGGCACGAAGCTGCAGGTGGCAGATGTTATGGTTTCCTCCCAGACTCGCTGGCGTTCAGGTCTTAATCTGTGGGTGAAAGTTCTCAGCGACCCAGCTTTGACCCAGCTGAGTCCAACACCACCTTTGTGACAGAAAACCCACACTTCCTCACGATACATGAGCAAAAGGTTGATCTGTGCGTCTGGATCCTCCAGCTGGTGCGACCTTGACTTTGCCGCTCTGGCGTGTCAATTCGATGGTGAAAGTTGACCCTTTTCATTCATTACACCCGGGAGAGGACAGTCTGGAACTCCCTAGTTGGGATGCTGCCCCCGAACCCAGATAGACGGAAGAAGATGAGACGAGAGATGAGACTTATTTTGTGTACAAGCTAAAAACCATAAATGTATCATTCACATCTCATGTATGACTATAGACAAAGTCACCTCCACATGCTGGCCCTGCATCAAACTAAAGTTCCAGCATGATCTCCTTTTTCTTAAATTTTTCACAATTGTTCCTTAAAAAGCACTGAAACCTCACCATCTCACCCTAGAAGTATTCATTCTTGCATGCAATGGATTCTCACACATGCTCAGGACCAGTGTTGGGAGTAACGCCGTTTAAGTATAACAGCGTTTCTAACGGCGTTCTTTTTTAGGTAACGGAATAATCTAATTAATTACTTTTCCCACTGTTGCAACACCATTACCGTTACTGGGGACGGAAGGTTGTGCGTTACTATGTGCTTGTCGAACGTTGAGCAACAGTGTGAGGCTTTCTCACCGCCACACTTCAGCTGCAGCCAGGGAGAGAGAGGTGTCGGTAACGCACTTACAAACACGTTGATGATTGGCCGAGTGGGCGGAGACCCTCACCGTCTCAGTCGCTGCCTGCTGTAGACCTGAAGATGCTGATCTGAGATCATGAGTAGTGCACAGGTGTACCTTATACTGCCCACAATAAAAGGCCACCCTGGAATGTGCAGTTTTTTGCTTTATTGGGGATCTGGAGACTCAGAAACGGTCAGTATCTGGTGTAACCACCATTTGCCTCATGCAGTGCAACACATCTTCTTCGCATAGAGTTTATCAGATTGTCAATTGTGGCCTGTGGAATGTTGGTCCACTCCTCTTCAATGGCTGTGCGAAGTTGTTGGATATTAGTGGGAACTGGTACATGCTGTCGTATACACCGGTCAAGCACATCCCAAACATGCTCAATGGGTGACGTGTCCGGTGAGTATGCTGGCCATGCAAGAACTGGGACATTTTCAGCTTCCAAGAATTGTGTAGAGATCCTTGCAACATGGGGCCGTGCATTATCTTGCTGAAACATGAGGTGATGTTCATGGATGTACGGCACAACAATGGGCCTCAGGATCTCATCACGGTATCTCTGTGCATTCAAAATGCCATCAATAAAATGCACCTGTGTTCTTCATCCATAACAGATGCCTGCCCACACCATGACCCCACCACCACCATGGGCCACTCGATCCACAACATTCACATCAGCAAAGCGCTCACCCACACGACGCCACACACGCTGTCTGCCATCTGCCCTGAACAATGTAAACCGAGATTCATCCATGAAGAGAACGCCTCTCCAACGTGCCAGACGCCATCGAATGTGAGCATTTGCCCACTCAAGTCTGTTACGGCGACAAGCTGGAGTCAGGTCAAGACCCCGATGAGGATGACGAGCATGCAGCTGAGCTTCCCTGAGACGGTTTCTGACAGTTAGTGCAGAAATTGTTTGGTTATGCAAACCAGTTGTTTCAGCAGCTGTCTGAGTGGCTGGTCTCAGACCATTTTTGAATTGAACCTGCTGGATGTGGAGGTCCTGGCCTGGTGTGGTTATATGTCGTCTGCGGTTGTGAGGCCGGTTGGATGTACTGCCATATTCTCTGAAACGCCTTTGGGGACGGCTTATGGTGGAGAAATGAACATTCAATGCACGAGCAACAGATCTGGTTGACATTCCTGTTGTCAGCATGCCAATTGCACGCTCCCTCAATGCTTGTGGCATCTGTGGCATTTTGCTGTGAGACAAAACTGCACATTCCAGGGTGGCCTTTTATTGTGGTGGGCAGTATAAGGTACGCCTGTGCAATACTCAAGATGTCGGATCAGCATCTTGATGTGGCACACCTGTGAGGTGGGATGGATTATCTCAGCAAAGCAGAAGTGCTCACTATCACACATTTAAACTGATTTGTGTACAATTTTTGAGAGAAATGGTAATATTGTGTATCTGGAATGAATTTTAGATCTTTAAGTCCATCTCATGAAAAATTGGAGCAGAAACAAAGGTGTTGTGTTTATATTTTTGCTGAGTGTAGTTCACAGCAACATTTCCTCCCATCACATCACAACCAGAGAATACAGGACCTGCGCAGAGCAACTTTAGCATCAAGACCTCAATTTTGATTTCCTGTGTTTGACATCATCTTGTCCTAAATTGATGGTTCCATGTTTTTCACAAGATATTTCATTTTCCCATCTGTGAAGTTGGTTTAAGTACAGTGCTTTGAAGTCAGGTCCACAGAGTTGTCCTCGGTCTGTTCCAGCAGTTGCATGAAGCTTATGAGGGAGTTCAGAGGGTTTAGTCTGTGAAGGCTGGTGAAATGTTGCACTGACAGAGCTGATGCAGGCATTTAGGAGGAGAAGGCAAAGTGGGACTGGAGTGTCACACTTCCTTCCCTCTTTTGACCAATTTGTGACCATAATCCGTTTTCACCATCACTATGGTGACTGAGAGGCCATAATCAGCAAGCAGAATAAAAGCAGCATCGGAGCAAAAAGATAATAATGAAGAAAAAGGCTGGGGAAACACTGTTAACTTCAGTAGGAGACGAGGAATGAAAGTGCAAGTGATGATTTAGCATTGTTCCGAATGAAAGGCAGGAACAATTAAGTATTGGAATTAGGTGCAATTTAGGATCCTTGATAATTTGAGAGTTATTATTTCTGAAACAATAAATGGAAGGCAATCAGTCATCCCTAATGAGAGAGTGATTGGGAGCACTTCTGAGAATAAAAGCTAAATCAGCTTTGCGAACACTTACATGTCTTTTCATTTGCTGGGGTAATTTTTGCAGGGCCTGTGTTGCTTCGTGTTTTGTGTTTACAAAAATGCCATCAAGACGTATCCTGTGTGAGACTAGAACACAAATTTAAACAAACTAGCACTTTGTCACACTCACCTGGAGAACTCACACTGCCCATCACGAGGATGGTGTTGTATCAGTAACGTTTCTGCCCACTGGCAGACACGGCGCCTTTCTCACAAAGGAAACTTGTGAAAAACTGCATGATATTAGAAAAATGTAGGATTACAATAATAGTAAATATTGGGATGTATTTAAATTTTAATTTAGTCTTTTGACTAAAATTCTTTTTGACTTAAGTCATGATTTACTCATTTGTTATAGTTTTACTCTTATTTTAGTCGATTAAAATACATGAATTTTTCTTCTGAAGCAACAATTTTCAACTTTTCCACAGGAAATGGTAACTATACATCCTTAAAACTGTAAAGAAATATGAAAGTTCAAACGTCACACTTCGGATGAATAAAACTCTATATTTATAATTGTTGGGATGACAATAGTTAATAGAAAATATATAATGTGCATTAATGTTTGTAAACATGACAGGAAAGGACCATCAAAACATTACTTTATTACTCTATTAATGCATGGAGGTAAACGAAAGGTACCGTTTTACCTGTGTGTGGTAATAAGTTAAATAATGTCCTTACTTTTAATCTCAACTTTATTAATGAAATGTTAGTTCCCATAAGTCAAATTTATTGCTTCAACACATTCAAATATTTCCTTTTTTGTATTTCTAATCAGATTTCCTACACAGACAATATTCAAGTAGCCACTCTGACCACACCCTAACTGGCAGCAGAGGTCTACAGCAGCAGGTTGCCGGATAGCCCTAAATTCACCCTCTCAGACGAACGAACAAGATGATGGAATACAGACGGACGCCCCCTTGCCTTGTTCAGCAGATCGGTTCCACAGCAGGACAGACTGAAGCCCAATGCATCCTGGGGATGTGTGTGTGTTCACGTTTGTGCATGGTTGCCACTGGCAGCCGTCAATATTCCTAAGAGACAACATGAGGCGCTGAATGGCTTAGCACCACCCTACATATCCGAGTTACTCACTCCTTATGTGCCAGGCAGGACTCTCCGTTCAGGTGACCTACACCTACTACAGATTCCCCGTCAACGCTGCAAAACCCGTGGTGAACGAGCTTTTTCTGTCTGCGCTCCAAAACTTTGGAATGATCTCCCACTGAATATCAGAATCTCCTCCTCCATTGGGGTTTTTAAGTCCCACTTAAAGACTCATTTTTATTCTCTTGCTTTTACTACTTAGCTATTTTATCGATGGTTTATTTACACTGTTCTTTGACTGATTTTATTGACTTCTCATGATTCTTTGTGTTTTGCTCTAGTTGTTTTATTCTTTTATATTATTCTTTAAACCCTATATGTTTTTACCCCTGTACAGCACTTTGGTCAGCTCACATGCTGTTTTTAAATGTGCTTTATCAAATAAATGGAATGGAATGGAATGGAAT